>MU720358.1:0-11679 GCA_026770625.1 Nicotiana glauca | reverse complement strand
TATATATATATATATATATATATATATATATATATATATGGATCGGGCTGCATGCCGCAGCAGTATACTATACGGATCGGGCTGCACGCCGCAACGGTATAATTAAACTACCGATCATTGAGAGGAGTAAATGAGTTGTGTACTGGTTTGAGGGATATTCATTTGACTTTCTTATTTAGCTGTTGTTTAATGTGCTTGCTGTTTTTATATAGAACTGCGTAGTGTTTTTTACAAGTTTTCTTTCCGTCAGTCGTTATTTATTGCTATTACTCACTGAGTCGGAGTACTCACTTTACTCCCTGTACCATGTGTGCAGATACAGGTATCCTGGAGGCAGTGTTTGAGTTTTCTGCTGCTGTTCAGCTTATTTTCGGAGTTATCGAGGTAGCTACATGGCGTCCGCAGAACCCGATTTCTTCCCTTATCCTCTTTATTTCCGCATTCTGGACTATTGTATGTATAGGATGCTACTCAGATTTGTATTAGAGGCTCTCGACTCGTGACACCAGATTAGTGGGATTTATATTGGCATTTTCTTGGTTTTCGCACTGTTTTTGCCTACTGTTGCAGAATTAAACTTATGTTAATTGGCATTTAATCTTGTTAACTGGTTATAAATTCTATAAAAGAGATTGAGAGTGTTAGAATGGTCGGGCTTGCTTAGTATTATGTTGGGCGCCATCACGATCGGGGTTGGGGTCGTGACAGTTTACAACAATAGTATCGCCCACCGGGGTAGATACATGAACAGGTAAAGCAAGACACCCTCAGGTCGTACCCAAATGATGAGCAAAATATGAGTACACATAAGAATAGGTGGAACCGGGATCAAATATAACTGAGGCATCCCTGTGGCAGACTGAAATAATACCTGTAATGACGACATCTGAAGCAATAGCATCTGTCCTGCCCTGAAGAACATAAAAGCGAGCCTGACCACCGCCCGATCGACCTGCCCTCTAGGGCGACCCCTGGCTGCCTGACCCTCGCCCCTAGCTGGCAGGGCGGGTGCTGAAGAAACTAGACCAGAAGATAAGGGCTGACCCCTCTGCTGAGATGAGCTAGCAACACGACGAGGACATTTCCTCCGCATATGCCCAAACTCTCCACACTCATAGAAACTCCAAGGTGCTGGGGACTGGGACTTAAGGGAACCCCTCGCGCCGGAGTGACTAGCTGATGCACTCAGCATAGAAGAACCCTGAGCAGATGAAGCACGAGATGAACTCACTGCTGGATCAGCGCTGAGAGATGGCTGACTCTGCTGAGAACCCTGATAACCACGACCTGAAGATGCCCCGCGATACTCGGGACGGGTTGACTGAGCGGGCTTGAAAGAACGACCCCGACCATGCTGGAACTGGCCCCTCGAAGGAGCGCCACTGTAACTACCAGAACCTCGAGGCCTCTTGGCCTCCCTCTCATCTCGATCCTGACGACGAACTACCTCAATCTCTTGAGCTATATCAACCACCTCCTCGAATGTGGCACCCAGCACTCGCTCCCTAGTCATAAGAACACGAAGAGGGTAGTTGAGACCATCAACAAACCTCCAGATACGCTCACGATCTATCGGAACCAGCCAAACTGCATGGCGAGCCAACTCTGAAAATCTCATCTCATACTGGGACACTGTCATATCTCCCTGCCGTAGCCACTCAAACTGTCTGCGCAGCTCCTCTCGGCGGGACTGCGGTACATACTTCTTCAAGAAGAGAGTGGAGAACTCCTTCCAAGTCAAAGGTGCTGCACCAACCGGCCTACGCCGCTCATACGCCTCCCACCATGTGAAGGCAGCCCCAGTAAACTGAAAAGTAGTAAAAGCCACACCACTGGACTCAAGGATCCCTGCTGTACGGAGCATATGCTGACACTTATCAAGAAAACCCTGGGCATCCTCGCCCTCAGCTCCACTAAATGTCAGAGGCTGGAATCTACCAAACCTCTCGAGGCGACGCTGCTCGTCCTCGGGCATAACTGGAACCCTGAACTCCTGCACTGGAGCAACTGGCTGAGCTGGAGGTGCCTCTGGAGTCTGTAATCCCTGCACTACCTGCTCAGTGTGCGAGCAGCGGGGGTCTGATTGCCTCCCCCGGCCTGTGAAGTAGATGCTGCTACTGTGGTGGCTGAAACCACTTGAGCTAGGCCCGTGCAAACTGTTAAAATCTTAGCCATTGTCTCCTGAAGTCCCAGAATCACAATGGGCACGGCTGGTGCCTGAACTGGTGCTGCTGGAGCCTGGTCCTGAGCTGGGGCAACTAGAGGGTCCACCGGTGCTGCCCCTGCTGCTCTACCTCTTCCACGACCCCGTCCACGGCCTCTACTGGCCTCAGTGGGTGGTACGGGTGGTCGACCGTCAAGTCCAGTAGCTCGTGTCCTCACCATCTGTGAGAGAATAGAACAAAGAGAAGTTTAGTACTTGGATCAACAAGTTCGCATGACAGAATTTCAAGAATATGAAGTTTTCCTAAAAGGTTCTGCAGCCTCCCGAGGATAAGTACAAACGTCTCCGTACCGATCCGCGAGACTCTACTAAACCAGCTCATGACTCGCGAGACCTAGTAATCTAGGCTCTGATACTAACTTGTCACGACCCAATTCCCAAACCCGGTCGTAATGGCGCCTCTCGTGAAGACAAGACTAGCCAGAACAACGCCAACACCTCTTTTGAAACAATTAATTAACATTTACAATTCTATCACATGCTTAACATAGCAATAAATGCAGAAATAGCAATAATTACGAGGGAAACCATCCCAACATAGCCAGAATTGAGGTTTCACATGTGATGAGCTACTATAGAGTTACTATAAGTCTACAAAATAGAATATCTGATACAAGTCTCGAATAACTAAAATAGCAAAAAATAGGGGAGTCAAGGGGCTGCGGACGCCAATAGCTACCTCGATGCTCCGATCTCGCTACCTGATCTGGGAAGGAGGTCAGTGCTCAGGTGCGGACTCTGCTAATCCTGTATCTGCACGCATGGTGCAGGGAGTAATGTGAGTTCTCTGACCCAGTGAATAATAATAATAAATAATAACTGAAGATAAGAAAACACATAGCAGCACAAGGTAGTTCTATATCAGGCAGCAAATTACTTGAAGCAGTAAAACCAGTGAAAGTCAAATGAAATCTCAGTTTTTAAAGGCAGGTGGCTCAGGTAAAACAACATTTAAGTAGTAATAGTGAAAAGAACTGCCCCTCGATCCCAGTATCAACCGCTCAGCACAACAACAGCCCCTCGAGCTCAATCTCTCTCAGATCACACTCAGAATAATATCATATAGTAACTGCTGCGGCGTGCAGCCCGATCCATATCTCGCTGCGGCGTGTAGCCCGATCCATATGGGTACCCGCGCTCACTGTGGGGGTGCAGACTCCGAAGGGGCTCCTACAGCCCAAGTGAAATATTGCTGCGGCGCGCAGCCTGATCCACATAAACAACTGCTGCAGCGTGCAGCCCGATCCAATATATACAACATACTCACTGTTGGGTTCTCAATCTCAATCATTTTAGGACACAATAGTATAAGATAGGGGTCTCAGCCCACATATTCCTCTCATAGGATTTATACTTATGAAACTGGTTCATATTGTTTAAACAAATAGAAACATGATAGAGGATGTATATTTTCAATAAGTAAAGTGAGGAAAATCAATCATAATACCCCTAAGGGTTTTACAAGTCGGCACGAGGCCCCAAACATGGCAACTAGACCAAAGCATGATAATAAACGAAATAGCTCAGTTAAATACGCGGTAAAATATCAAACGGGATGGACCAAGTCACAATTCCCAGTAGTAAACAACCCTGCGCTCGCCATTAAGCGCGTGTTTCTCCTCAATATAGCACTACGTTGTGCACATCCGGGGTTTCAAACCCTGAGGATATCATTTACTATCATTACTCACCTCAAGCCGGCCAAAATCCTAGCTCGCTATGCCCTTGTCTCGCAAATCAACTTCCTCGCGTGTCAAATCTGGTCAAAACCACAATGAATACGTTACAATAGGCTACGGGAACATAACCCAATCGAAAAGACTCGAAAAATATCAAAATTCACGAAATTGGCAAAACCGTAGCCCCGGGTCCACTTCTCGAAAAATCAAAAAATTACCATCACCGGTGTCCTTATCTCGTCACTAGTCTATACATACCAAAAACTCCCAAATCCGAGTTCAAATGACCCATCAAATCCCACATTGAAATACCAAATTTCCAAGCCCTAGCTTTACCCCCTTTTGATGAATTTCCACAAATTTCTATGTTAATTCTACCAATAAATCATGTATTTAGGTCATAGAACTCACCTCCAATCACGCCCAGTTGAAATCACCTTCAATTCTCATCCAAAAGCTCTTAAGGTTGCTAAAAAATGGTGGAAATAAGACTTGGTTCGCGGATGAAATGTTTAATAAAACCCTTCTGCCCAGACTTATTTTCCTCTATGCGAACGCGACGGCTCTCTCGCGTTCGCAATGCTCAAAATTCCATCAGCCCAAAAAATGCCCTTCGCGAACGCATTCTAGGTTCCGCGAACGTGAAGCTTACTCACAACTGGTTGCGTGAACGCGACAGCATGGGCACGAACGCGAACGCAAACGCGAACGCGATGCACAATTAGCTAACCCTCCGCGAATGCGGACCCACACACGCGAACGCGAAGAGTAATTATTCAGCCTCCCAAGTTCCTTCTTCGTGAACGCGTGACCCTTTACGCGAACGCGAAGGGTAAATTTCCCTTCAACAAATAGCTGGAAAACCTGCGATCTTCAAAGGCCAAAATTGGTCCGATTGACCATCCGAAATCACCTCGAGGCCCCAGGGACCTCAACCAAAAGCACCTACACATCCTAAAACATCATTCAAACTTGTTCCAGTCATCAAAACACATCAAACAACACACACCGAATTCAAGCCTAAGTTCTTCAAAAACTTCCGAAACACGCATTTGATAAAAAACCCAACCAAAACACCTCCGAATGACCTGAAATTTTGCACACACATCCGAAATCACCTAACGAAGCTACAACAACTCTTGGAATTCCATTCCAACCCTCGGATCAAAATCTCACCTATCAACCGGAATTCGCCAAAATACTAACTTCGTCAATTCAAGCCAAATTCTACACCGGACCTCCAAAATAAATTCCGATCACACTCCTAAGTCACAAATCTTCCCCCGAAGCTAACTGAATCACCGGAAATCACATCCGAGCCCTCTAACTCATAAGTCAATATCCGGTTGACTTTTTCAAAACAAGCCCTCCTTAAAGAGACTAAGTGTCTCATTTTCCATCTAAAACCAATCCAATTCAACTCATTCATCCAAGAATCTTATAATGAAACATAAGGAAGCAGAAATCGGGAGAAACAGGGCAATAACTCACGTGACGACGGGTCGGGTCGTCACACTAGATCACTTGCCTCCTTTATTATGATCATTTACTCATCTTCTTTAGCAAAAAGTTTTATTTGAAGCCGATTTGTCTATACGCTTAAAGCATACCATAGACTTTGTCCTTTTAGGACTTATTCTAATAGGATCATTTGCAGTGAGAATATAGTTACTTTCTTTGGGTCAGCAAATGCGTCTGGCATGCTTTGCAATATATTGCACATGAATTATCTTTTTATGAACTTCAAGTTCTTATTATCTTATTCGAGGATCTAGATGTATGTCACGACCCAAGATCCACTAAGGGTAGTGGTGGCGCCGGACACCGATGCTAGGCAAGCCAACCAAAATACTTAATTAAATTCTAATTTTTATTTTTTGTATTGTCTAAAATTATTTTTCTTCTTTACGCAATAAATAACGAATAATAAAAATTTACAGAAACAACCGCAAAATCATTAGCAAACTTAATATTTAATAATCCAAAAATCCTCCTAGAACCTGGTGTCACAAGTACATGAGCAATTTCTAGGAAATAATGACATACGACAATCGTCCGGCATACAATATTGGAAAGAAATGAATACAGAAAACTGAAAGAGACTCTACTGGCTGTGGGTCGCCTCGAGAAGTGCAGCTCACCTAAGTCTCCGTATCTACCGTGCTGCTACGCCCAGTAGGCCACTAGAGATGCATATGCCTGTACAACAAAAATGTACATAAGTGTAGTATGAGTACGAAAAAAACGAGTACTCAATGAGTATCCCGTCTAATCTCGAAGAAGTAGAGACGAGATGATCAACTTTGACATTTACTAATGGTCCAATAATGATTTATCCATAACACATTAACCGTGGATTTTTATAAATATAATTATAATTCAATGGGTTGAAGCAAATAAACAATTCTTCCTTTTATAGGAAATCATTCTTTTTCATCAATTATACATATATTCTTAAGCCAGGAAGAGGCAGCAACAACTTCAATAAGTTTCAAGGCAAGCAATGCAAGCATGCGCAAATCATGCCTAGGTCGATGGCCCGCTCTAACAGAAATGTAAATTGTGCACTGCTGAGGGTCGAACGGCGCGAACCATAGATGCATCTATTTATTCTGCCGAGGCATTTGGCCCGCTCCAAAATTAAACACACACAGACAGTCAATCAAGTGTCCACACGGAGCAATTATCCCAAGAAAAGTCAATCCTCTTTTAACCATTTAAGAAAAAAGAAGTTTAATCCTTTTAGAAGTTTATTTACTAGCTCAATGTTATTTAAGCAATTCAAGCTGCCAATAAGTTCACAAATAATCCAAGTATAACATGCTCTTGGGTCCTAAACTACCCGGACAATAGCATAATAGTAGCTACGCACAGACTCTTGTCACCTCGTGCGCACGTAGCCCCCACAAATAGGAACACATAACCAATTATTTTACCTATGGGGATAATTCCCTCTTACAAGGTTAGAAAGGAGACTCACCTCGCTCCGAATATCCATAACCGGCATTCCATGCCCTTCCAAAGACTCTAATTGATGCACCACGCTCCAAAACTAGCCAATGATTACGAAAATCCATTAATATATGCTCAATTATTCATTACAATCTAATTTATAGCAATTTCTAACCCCGATCGAAAGGTTGACGAAAATGCCCTCGGGCCCACGTGCCCAAACTTCCAAAAATTTCAAAGAATAAGTTTACCTATAGCTTCACGAACTCAAATATATGATTTTCTCTAAATCCCATACCCAAAATCGTGGTTAAATTCCAAGAATATAAATTCTAGGTCTTTCTACCAAAACCCCCAAATTTCTACCAATTTACATGCTAAAATCCATTCGTAATCGATGTATTTAACTCAAGGTAGGTGGGGGAATAGCTTACCTTATCATTGATGATGACAATCCTCTCTTGAAACCCTCCAAGAATCGCCCAAGCCAAGAAAATATGAGAGGAAATAGCCAAAATCCGATTTTCAAAACCCCTCTCTGCCTCCAGCACTTTTCGCACCTGCGGTCCTATGACCGCTTCTGCGATTCCGCAGGTGCGGTCCAAGTACCGCTTCTGCGGTTCCCCAATAGGCCTCCTTTTTTCGCTTCTGCGCATTCCACACCACAGGTGCGGTCCCACATCTGCAGAAAAATGACCGCATCTGCGGTCCCAGCCTAGCCGCCCCTTTCCGCTTCTGCGACCTCTCTACCGCAGGTGCGGTCCCACATCTGCGGAAAAATGACCGCATCTGCGGTCCCTTCACTGGCAGCCCAAAACCGCATCTGCAGTTCAATTCCTTGCTTACCCTTTCAGCTATGCAAATTTCCAAATTTCGATCCGTTAATCACCCGGAATCCTCCCGAGGCCCCTGAGACCTCAACCAAACCTACCAACCAATCCCAAAATATGTTACGGACTTGCTCGAGGCCTCAAATCATATCAAACAATACAAAAATCATGAATCGACCTCCAATCCAAACTTAATGAACTTTACAATTTCAAACTTCTATTTTCGATGTTTAAACCTATCAAATCACGTCCGATTGACCTCAAATTTTGCACAAAAATCATATTCGACCTTACGGACTTACTGCAACTTTCAGAATCAGATTTCAACCCCGATATCAAGAAGTCCACTTCCGGTCAAACTTCTCAAAAGCCTTCAACATTCTATCTTTAGCCGAATGGCTCCAAAATGACCTACAGACCTCCGAATTCACTTTCGATCGCGCTCTCAACTCCAGAATCACCATAGAGAGCTATTCACAGACTCAAAATTCCAAATAGGCATCGATAACAGTGAAATGCACTATAAGCCAAACTTATGAAATTTGTTTCAAAATGCTACTTTCCACAATAGGCGCCAAAACGCTTCCGGGTCATCCAAACCCGATCCGGGCATACACCCAAGTCCGAAATCATCGTATGAACCTACTGAAACTTTCAGATCCCGAGTCCGAGGTCGTTTACTCAAAATTCCAATCCTAGTTAATTCTTTCAACTTTAAGCTTCCTAAATAAGAATTCTCTTTCCAAATCAACTCTGAACTTCCCGAAACTTAATTCCAACCATGCGTACAAGTCATAATACCTGAAACGAAGCTGTTCATGACCTCATACTGCTGAACGACATGCTAGAGCTCAAAACGACCGATCGGGTTGTTATAATGTAGAAATGATAATTCATTTCACGTAAATTTTTCTCAACCTTTTATCCTTTCTCCTCCTTATATTAGAAAAACTAACTTGCTTCCTCAACTTTAAAAATCCACTTTTGTGCGTTATGGTGTTAAACAAAATATACACCGTACATCAATAATAATAAGATAGAATTATTTGATTCCCGACACTGAACCACTTGTGAGGGTAGAAAATAATATATTTTGGTATATAACGTATATCAAACTAATATAGATAACTTTGTTCTCATAAGCAATTTTTTAGCTATTAAGTGGAGGCACTCAATAAATTATTTTGTTAAACCAACTGTGATGTAAACCAACTTATCAAGATGAATTATCTTGAATAAAAAATCTGGAAATTATGCTCTGAATCAAATTATTGAGCAAGTTACCTCGCAAACACTATGTTGCGGGTTAATAATAATTGCACATATAACCATTTCATAGATGCATTTTATGTGGTATACATGACAGATGAATGAGCCCATATTCACCTTTGATATTTCAAGCATTCATGGGAATCAATCCCAATTTAGTTGGCCTATTAATTAATAAGAACAAACAACATAAGAGAATTCGTAAAGAACTTTATAGTTCTTTAATATTTATCCATATGAACTCTCTTTTAATTTTGCACATCATTCTTAAATTGATATGGCTAAACTAGTTATGCCAACTGGATAAATTATTAATATTGATAAAGTTCAGGTTTACACCATGACGTGTGTAGATATCAATAAACTCCAAGTTTATTATGATATGAGTTTTTATATCAATAAACATCCACTTTATTGTGAATTCTTTTATTTGTGTAGTACAAACTGAAGAATAAAGTGGAAAACTTTTTACATACATATTATCCCGCTACAAGTTGTAGTAATATAAAATATTAAGTCATTTCTTTATTTATAGTCTCAATATAATCAACCACTTTCGCGAATACAATAGAAACTAAATAAATTTCTCTGAGACTTACTACTACACAATATCTTATTAATAATCAATATTATTTCTCCAAAATAGTGATAATTGGCACTTCCAAAGCTCTCAATTAATTTTGTACTACCACATATTCATCAACATCCATATGATCATATATCTCTTTCAAGTGAAAGTTATACCATTATAGTTATGGTCAAAATTATATGCAAGATATGTTTCTTGCATTATTGTTGTCCTTTAATAATAATCACATTGCCAAAATATTTTGGCGTACAATAGGTACGTGACCAATGACCATTCCTGCCATAATAATGACATTATTTTCTTATATCATCTCAAACCTCCTTCTAGAGGTGAGTGTTGTATATTCACTACCACTAGCACGTTCATATTCTTGGAAGAATGAATATGTATTCATAAATCACATGTTGTCACATTCAAATCATGAATGGACCATAATCATCTATATGTGCTTTACAAAATCTCATGCCAAATCGATGACAAACATTACTTTCACAGAGTGAAAGACTATTTTGAGAATCCTTATTATTCTCATTACCACAATGATGACGATTATAATTTCGTCTATTGCCACGTCCACATTCATTGTTACCTTCGCGATAATAATTTTGTCTTCTTTTAGACTTATTACACATTGCTACCATATTCTCTTAAGGGAATGAGAATGAAATAAATTCAATGGGACGGGTTTTTACTTCTTTGCACACAATCATACATGGATTTGATCCTGGCAAGGCATAAAATTTTAGCACTTCAGGTGGTTATAATTTCTTACAAACTCCATTAGAGTTATAATCAAACTTTATTGTCTTTGCTTGTATATAAAATCAAATTATAGAATTTCAAGAATTTAAAAGAGAAAAATAAAGTAAAATACTTACCTTAAATCCAAAATTTAATCATGATGGAAATTTAGGAATAATTGACCATCATTATGCTCAATCCCAAAGCTTCTACTCAATTGGTTAGAGTCTCATGCTGATAACATGTTATGAAACAATAAGGAAGAAGAATAGTATTGCGGAGAAAAGTAGGGAGAGAGAATTCTTATTGATTTGGGATGAATTATAATAGAGTAGAACCCTCTATTTATAGGGAAAGAGTGACGTAACCACCAAGTAATAATCCCTAGAATTTCTCTAAATATAGACATTCGCCATAAACAAAATTCTATTTATAACAACTTTAATTTTGTTCAAGTAGGAATATTTCATTTTTCTCATTCCTTCTCTTCGATAATAATATGGATTTAAAATGATATAATTCCTCTTCGTTCTGTTGTGCTTAGCGGTTCAAGGGCCAAGGCTAAAGATATGAAATCTTAGGGGGCAAGGACTCTACTACTTTTTTTGCTTTCGTGGTCAGTGTGCATTAACATTGAAATTTTTACGCATCATCAATTAAAGTGATTAGTGGCTTGCGTAAATTATTCGTTTAAGTAATACTAATATTTTAAGAAGCGAATAAATAAGCAAAATACTGTAACAACTTCCTACTCATAACTAATGTTGAGATTTTTTCTTTACTATACCATATATGAAAATTTATTACCAAAAATGTGCACAATTTGTAAATAACCCACCCTGTCCATACTTTGTCTACAATTAATATACCAAACATTAAATACTCATTAATATGAGCTGAAATTCCCTAATATGTGGCGCTAAAATACAGGAGAAGAATATTCTAAAAAGATTTGGGTTAATCAGATTAAATCATATAATGGAAAGAGATCCTTCGATATTCTCTCATTGTCAGTGCGTCGAAATCAGAAATCAAAAACTCAAATTCTCAATTCGTCGAAATCAGAAGCTCAATTTCAAATTGTAGAAATTAGTTCTACAAAACTCATAAGCTATGTTCTTCGTCCTTTTCTGAAAAATTCTGTTCTTCATCTTTTTCTGTCAATCCAAAAAAAAATATCGACAAAAAATTGAAGAATAGCTAAGCAACGTCACACAATCATGTTCAAAATTCTAATAATGCTATATTTTAATGGCAATTGGGATAGCTATGGCAGATTTAGAGATTTTCAAGTTGATGGTGTCACACCTCTTTTTTACAGGCTTACACCCCGTGAAGGATATAATAAAAAGAGTTTTTTCAATTAAAGGACGGTCGGAACGGGATTAGTTATTT
>MU720356.1:26010-48237 GCA_026770625.1 Nicotiana glauca | reverse complement strand
TATTGCCCGTTGACCTTTTGACCAGTCTACGTGTCATGTCACGTCATCTTTAATTCAGTTTTTTTCCAATACAAGGGGCAGATTTACAGTGAACTGAAGGGTTCACGTGCACCCGTGATCTTCGACAAAAATTGTGTATATTATGTGTATAATTTATATAATTTGCCTAAATATTACCTTTGTGAAACCATGGTTAGATTTGTTGTGTTGATTCACTAGTTAAGTATCTGCAATTTTTCCCTAGGGACCAGGGATTGATCTTTATTGGGCTCATTTATTCTATTTTTCTTTTATACTATCAAACTAGAAGTGAACCCATCCTTTAAGAATCCTAAGTTCGTCCCGGCTTATCATGGTTAAGTGATAATGCAAGGTGAAATATGTATTAATTACTATAATTTAAGAATAATCATGTTTGTGAAGACATGTATCATGTCTTTATTGGATTGGTGTAAATAACCAGTGAGGGATAAATATTTATCCTTTAAAAGCGTCGCCTTTTGATTGATCAATTAGGTTTCTTTGAGCTTAATATAGAACTATGTATGATAGTTTAAAGTATTCACACAATCAAGTAACTTATAAGATAATTACGGGACCAAACATAGGTACAATAACTGTTGTTTAATTTGTTAAGTACTAACCGATCTGATAGAACCAGACATAGGTTCCTTGAGGAACGTATGGACCAATTTGTTCGCATATGGTTAGGCTTCCATTGGTGGACCTGGAATTCGTGTTGTTCAATCCAAATATCAGATAAATTTGGTAGTGATTTTTATTTTTTGGGGGCCAGTGGAAAAACTAATTAAGTTCATATTTAATTGAAATTAGGTTTCATGAAGTTTTCGGAAATCCAATAATCTTAGAGATTTGAACAATAATTTTGGTTAAAAAGTAACATGTGTGTATTAATTAATGAATAGTTTTTAGGAGGTATCCTACTTTCTCTAGGTTAGAGAAGTTTTTAATGATGAAGAAAAAAGGAGAAGATTTTAATATTTAAAAAACAATAAACACCTATATTTGGATTCAAAATTAATTTTGGTTTCCCGAATTCAATTAAAATTATTTTGCAAAATCCAAACGATCCCCACATAATATCTTTGTAAAATGTTTCCAAAAATAGCAATTTAAAGACCAAACACCAAACCAAACAAAATATCTCGAATTTGAGTTGTTTTGGGTTTCCAGAAAACTACGTTATTTGTTTTCTGAAAATCAAAAGATGTTTTTAATCTAAATACGATTCGTTTTGATTGGTAGAGAACATTTTCGAAAAAAGGTGTCGGTAAATCCGCTAACTTAGAGAGCCTAATTAGTTCGGTGACTTACCAAAGTCTGCACAAATTAGTTAATGATATTTTATTTCTTAATCAAATAAGCTAAACACTTAGCATGCAAGCTGTTAATAGGTGTTAGGCCGGTTGTTGGACTTTAATCAAATCCATTTCTGTCCACCAAATTTCTAATATTTCTCTGACCGAAATCACCAAGATATTAAAAGGGAAATTGCCAATTTCCCAAATTAGAATAGTTGGTGAAACAACGAAACCACAATCCTGACTTCTTCTTACAACATATAGGTTTAGACATGATTGTTCTTGTATGATAGGCTCATGAACAATTTTCCTTTCTTTCCTCAATATTTTAGAGGTTGGTGTTATAAGTCAGTTAATACTTAATTGTTGAACAAATCCTATCTACAGCAATTATCATTTTCGTTATTGAAAATTTGCAGATGACGTACTTTTAATATTCTAATACTTCGCACTCAACAAACAATAAAACATCTTTTAAACAAGAAATATTTGCATTGTCGTTCGAATGGCAAATACCTCAACCGTCTATTGTGGATTCATATAGAAGAACCAAATAATTCGAGACGCACACATAATTGATTAATTACTGATTAATCTCAAACCCCTCTCTATACACAGGATTTATTGACACCTTCCCCCCTATAAATGTGACGAGTATTTTTTGTTTCCTTTTTTTTTAAAAAATAATCCACGTGTCAGCAAATATGTGGAAAAGCAATATAATATGTGAAGGAGGCTAAAGCATATGATGAGCTCATTGGTAGACTTCAAAAGTTCAGACCAAATGAATAACAACTACTAATATCTACAAATAATAAATTATTGTTGAACAATAAACTAAATAAGTTGTGAATTGTATACTGTCAAAATCAGAGGCCTCCGATTTCTAGACTCGAGGGTTCATCTCGAGCCCAAGTTTGGGCAAGGTCGAGTTCGAGCCCGATGGATCAGACCCAAGCTCGAAGGTAGGATGCAATGACCAAAGATCAAAGTACAATGGATGCTGAAGTCGAATAAGCTCGATCCCAAAATAGTATCGTTATGGACATGTAACAGATTGAGCTAGATTCCTGCCATATCTCCAAGATCATGGCGCAAATCACGGAATATGATTGTACGATTCCGTACAAGGCGATTAGACAGTTATACCAAGAATATTCCTTACTATAAATAGAAATATACCTTATTTAGGGTTCCCCTGTTGGGACCCCAATCATTTGTATAATCATCTCATCATTGGCAAGAATATACTATCCTACTTTTCTCTCTAAATGTTCATCAGGATTGTACTTTAGCTCTACTTCTCTTACTTGATTGTTATTATTGCTCTAAACCTACCTGGAGGTCACTAAGCTCGAGGTTACCGCAGCTGAGTAACTTTGGTTTGATGCACTTGTTTCTTTCATTTCTACATCATATTTCTTGATTATTAATTGGTATTGAATCTAATCACATATCTTTAAAATCACAAATCAAATTTAATTGTTACTCGTATTTTCGAGGTAAACAGTTTGGCATTCACCGTGGGGCTAAAGATAATAGTGATTGTTTCTTTACTGATTCTCATTACACACGTTATCTTTACACTTTTTCTTGTCAAAATTTTTTTATTCTCAGGCTGAAACATGTCTAGCTCACAAAATGCATCTGTTCATGGCAACAAAGGTATTGGTGAAAACAACAATATAGGGGTCGGTGTACCACCAATAAACCCTAAGGAAGTGCCAAACATGGAAGCAGTTGATGTTAGTTCACACGTTGCTCTAAACGCGGACTTAGGCACAGACCCCGGAGCGAGTGTACGCAGGGAAGCCCGACCCGGTGGCCAAGGAACACAAGGAGTGATATTTGAGATGCTGAAATCTCAACTTCAAAGTCAAAATATGGCTCCGAATGTAGCTGAACATGAAAATAATCGACGTGCTAAGCCAGTGCCAGAAAGGTCAAATGGAAACGACTCGGGGACTGAACCCACCATTATGAAAATACTCGAAGAGCTCACTAAGAGGATCGAGTCCGGAGAAAAAAAAATTGAAGACAATGATAAGAAGGTAGAGACTTATAACTCCCGTGTAGACCAAATACCGGGGGCACCTCCAATATTGAAAGGTTTAGACGCCAAAAAGTTTATACAAAAACCATTCCCTTAAAACGCGGCTCCAATGAACATTCCCAAAAAGTTTATCATGCCCGATATACCCAAATATAATAGAAAACCGACCCCAACGAGCATATTACTTCATACACTTATGGGATCAAACGAAATGATTTGAATGACGCCGAGATTGAATCAGTCTTGTTAAAAAAGTTCGGAGAAACATTGTCGAAAGGAGCCATTATTTGCTATCATAACTTACCTCCTAACTCTATTGACTCATTTTCTATACTAGCAGTCGCCTTCGTGAAAGCACACGCTGGGGTCATAAAGGTGGCCACGGGAAAATCGGACTTCTTCAAGATAAAATAAAGGAACGATGAGATGTTGAGGGAGTTCGTGTCCAGGTTTCAGATGGAAAGAATGGAATTACCACTGGTATCTGATGATTGGGTAGTACAGGCCTTTATGCAGGGTTTGAACAAAAGGAGCTCGATTGCATCTCGACAGTTAAAGTAGAATTTGATCGAATATCCAGCTGTGACATGGTCAGATATGCATAACCATTATCATTCGAAGATTAGGGTCGAAGACGACCAGTTAGGAGCCCCTTCGGGTTCAGTTCATCCTAACAGATTCGTAGCCAAACTCCTGAGGGATACAAACAGGGAATCGAGATCGAACAGGGAACAGTATCAGTCGTATGTCAATCGAAGGAACAACAGTTCAGGTCAGAACGCTCATCAGAACGATCGGATAGATGATCGTGGTCAAAGTTATTGGGGACTCATGAGTAAAAACGTATTCGATAAGCATACTGATCCCGTAGAGGCACCTCGATTATCGGAGTACAACTTCAGTGTAGATGCATCAGGGATTTTGTCAGCTATTGAAAGAATCAAAGACACCGAGTGGCCCAGGCCTATACAGACCGATCATTCTCAAAGAAACCCGAACTTGATATGCAAGTATCATGGCACACATGGTCATAGAACAGAGAATTGCAGACAGCTTAGGGAAGAAGTGGCTCGGTTGTTCAATGAGGGTCATCTTCGAGAATTCCTCAGTGATCGAGCCAAAAACCATTTCAGGGAGAGAGAGGCAAGAAAAAATGAGCAAGAAGAACCACAACATGTAATCCATATGATCATTGAGGAGTCGATGTCCCTGAACGAACCATGTTCAAACGCACCAACGTATCAATCACTAGAGGAAAACAGACTCGGAGCTATGTTCCCGAGGTTGCCTTATCATTCTATGACGATAAGCGGAAGGCATATCTCAGTCACAGAACGACGCCCTAGTAATTTCTATACTTTTAAATAAATTCAAGTTAAACGTGTTTTAGTGGATCCAGGTAGCTCAGAGAACATAATCAAATCGAGGGTCGTGGAGCAACTCGGCCTACATAATCATATTGCACCTGCATCCCAGGTCCTAAATAGCTTCAACATGGCAAGCGAAACAACAAAGGGAGAGATTACCCCGCTAGTAAACGTAGCCGGGACCAAACAAGACACCAAATTCCATGTCATTAAAGGCAACATGAGGTATAATGCACTCATAGGGATACCATGGATACACAACATGAGGGCAGTACCTTCAACTCTTCACTAGATGATTAAGTTCCCATCAAATGAAGGAGTAAAAACCGTCTATGGAGAGCAACATGCTGCAAAAGAGATGTTTGCAATCGAGGAAGTGGTGCCGATACCAGAGACTTTGACCTCGAAGAAATAGAGTACCAAAGGTAAGTAGGAGACTAAATAGCAATCACAACCCTCAGCCTCTATAGAGTCAGAGTAACGGGTAATTGAAGACAAAGAAGAAAATTTCCTTACTCCTCGAACCTTTGTTGTTCCCAAAGAGTCCGATACAACCAAGTCAACTGTCGAGGAACTGGAGTAGGTCATATTTATCGAATACATGCCCGAAAGAAATATATACCTGGGAATGGGATTGACCCCCGAACTTAGGAAAAAACTCATTCAATTTCTTATTGATAATATGGATTGCTTTGTTTGGTCCCATTTATATATGACAGGGATTCTATCAGAAATTTCCACACATCGGCTAAGCACCGACCCATGTTCAAATCGGTGAAGCAAAAAGGAGGCCTCAGTCCGAGGTAAAACATGCTTTCATAAAGGACGAGGAAACCAAACTTCTTAAAATAGGATCTATTCGGAAGGTAAAGTACCCCGAATGGTTAGGCAACTTAGTTGTAGTTCCTAGAAAAGGAAACAAACTTAGACTGTGTGTAGACTATAAGGGCTTGAATAAGGCATGTCCGAAAGATTCTTTCCCATTTCCAAAGATCGATCGTATGATCGATGTCACGGTTGGCCACGAGACCCTAACTTTTCTCGATGCCTACTCTAGGTACAATCAAATTCAGATGAACTCAGAGGACCAGGAAAAGACCTCGTTTATTACCAAGTTCGGAACTTATTGTTACAATATAATGCAATTCGAGCTAAAAAATATAGGAGCTATATACCAACGCCTAGTCAACAAAATGTTCGAAGAAAAAATAGGTAAAATAACGAAAGTTTATACTGATGATATGTTGGTTAAGTCCCTACGCAGAGGACTATTTAGCTCATTTGCATGAAACATTCAAAATCTTGAGGAAATACAACATGAAGCTTAACTCAGAGAAGTGTGCCTTCAGAATCGGTTCGGGTAAGTTCCTCAGCTTTATGGTATCGAATCGGGGTATAGATATTAACCCCGATAAGATCAAAGATATCACAATCGTGGATAGCATGAAGGTTGTGCAAAGGCTAACAAGAATAATTGCTTCCCTGGGCCGATTCATTTCAAGGTCATCGGATCGAATTCACTGTTTCTTTTCCTTGCTAAAAAATAAATAGGATTTTGCATGGACCCCGAAATGCCAACGAGCCCTAGAGGAACTAAAGTGATACTTATCAAGCCCGCCTTTGCTTCATACCTCGAAAGGAGACAATAAACTTTACCTATATTTGGTTGTCTCAGATAGCGGTAAGTGGGGTACAAGTTCGAGAATAGCAAGGTACATAATTTCCTATTTATTATGTAAGTCGTACTCTAGGAGATGCTGAAACTAGGTACCCTCACTTAGAAAAATTAGCACTTGCATTCATAAGCGTATCTCGAAAGCTAAAAGCATATTTTTAATGTCACCCTATATGTGTATTAGCCACTTACCCCCTTTAAAATATTTTGCATAAGCCCGAGCTATCGGGCTGATTGGCTAAATGGGTCATCGAACTTAGCAGGTAAGATATCGAATATCAACCCCGAATGGCCATCAAGTCTCAGATCCTAGCTGACTTCGTGGCCAATTTTATGCCAACCTTCATAGCCAAAGTGGAGAAGAACTCCTGCTAAGTTCGGGTACAAAATCGGGGGTATGGACCCTTTTCACAGACGGTGCCTCAAATGTGAAGGGGTCTAAGCTTGGCACTGTCTTAAAGCCACCCGCGGGTGATACCATTAGACAATCTATCAAAACTTCTAGATTGACTAACAATGAGGCTGAATATGAGGTCATGATTGCAGGTCTCGAGCTAGCTAAGAGCTTGGGAGCATAAGTCATCGAAGCTAGGTGCGATTCGCTATTGGTAGTGAACCAAGTTAACAAAAATTTTGAAGGTCGAGAAGACAAGATGCAACGATACTTGGATAAGTTATAGGTAACTTTGCACCATTTCAAGGAATGGAATCTGGAACATGTGCCTCGAGAACAAAATAGCGAGTTCGATGCACTCGCTAATCTACGATCCTTGGTTGAAAAAGATGACATCGTCCTGGGGACCGTCGTCCAGTTGTCGAGGTCTGTGGTTGAAAAGGGTCATACCGAAATAAATTCAACAAGATTAACGTGGACTGGAGGAACAAGTATATCGACTATTTGAAGAATGGAAAACTCCACTTGGACCATAAAGAATCGAGGGCCCTGCAAACCAAAGCTGCCAGGTTCGCACTAGACGGAGATGGAACATTATAAAGGACGACGTTCGATGGGCCACTGATGGCATGCTTAAGGTTGAGGGATACCGATTATGTTCTACGAGAGGTACACGAAGGTACTTATGGAAATCACTCCGACGCCGAATCTTTGGTTCGTAAAATTATCAAAGGAGGTTATTATTAGGATAGCATGGAGAAGGATCCTAAGGAATTCGCCAAATAATGCGATAAATGCCAACGATTTGCACCGATGAGCCATCAGCCCGAAGAACAACTCCATTTTGTCTTATCCTCATGGCCTTTCATGAAATGGGGAATGGACATAGTCGGACCCCTGCCAACGGCCCCAGGTAAAGCTAAGTTTGTTTTGTTTATTATTGATTATTTTTCTAAGTGGGTGTAAGCATAGGCCTTCGAGAAGGTCCGAGAAAAAGAAGTTATTGACTTCATCTGGGACCACATCATATGCCAATTCGAGATACCTGCTAAGATTGTGTGTGACAATGGAAAACAATTCATCGGCAGCAAGGTGAAGGAGTTCCTCAAAACACATAAAATAAAGAGGATATTATCGACACCGTACCACCCAACCGAAAATGGGCAGTCCGAGGCAACGAACAAAACTATCATTCAAAACCTAAGAAAAGGTTAGACAATGCAAAGGGGAAATGGAGAGAAGTTCTACCCGAGGTCTTTTGGGCATATCGAACAACACCAAAGTCCAGCACGGGGGCAACCCCATTCTCTTTGGTGTATGGATCCGAGGCCCTCATCCCTATTAAAGTCGGAGAACCTAGCGCCAGGTTTCAACACACATTGAAGGAGTCAAATCACGAGGCCATGAATTCTAGCCTCGAGCTACTAGATGAAAAATGAGAAACAGCACTTGTTCAGATGGCCGCATAAAAGCAAAGGATGGAAAGATACTACAATAGAAGGACCAATCTCCGACACTTCGGAATGGGGGACTTAGTTTTTTAGAATGTTACCCTCAGTACTCGAGACCCAAATTAAGGTAAACTTGGCCCGAATTGGGAAGGACCATACCGAATCCTCGGAGTTTTCAGCAAAGGATCTTAAAAACTTAGCACGATGGAAGGTGAACAACTGCCAAATAATTGGAACGTATCACTACTTAAACGATACTACTACTAAGGTATGGATTTATCCTTTTTGTCCATTTGAGTTTAAAACTAACTCATTGTAGTTTCTCGATCGAAGCTATCGAAGACACCCTTTTTGCACGAAGGCCTTATGTTTTAAAGCATATGTTGCCCTCTTTTTCCCTTAGATCGGACTTTGTCCCAAATGGGTTTTACCGGCAAGGTTTTTAACGAGGCAACAACTACATGCTACCTAAGGAGAACTTAACAGTATCCAAGGGTTCTTTTCAATCAACCTCAAATACTGGGGGGGCATCAGCCTCAGAGGTCATATTTTCGAGGAAAATACTTCACGCCTAAGAGTGCCTCGATAGGAAAATTTTGTAATGGACCAGACAATCAAATGAACTGTGTCCATATAAAATAGCCGAGCCCCGACAGCAAAACATGTACGCATGTATCAGTTATTTGAAGAAGCACCCTATTTATATAAAAAACACTTTGTGTCTCAAAAAAGCCTACTATTATACGAGCTCTACACATAATCCTACGGGAAACGGCTCAAAAGAATAAGCATGAATGTAACCCCAAGATACTGTGGGCTATCATCGACAGTCAGCTTGTTCGAGCCATCAAATATTCAGACTCATAAGACCTCAAAGAGGCATCCCCCCGAAACAAAGGCCAAGGCCAATATACTCAGAGACTAACTTTCGAAAAAGTTTGAAAGGTATCGAAAATTAAGTCTAAGAGACACACCCGAAGGCTACGATCAAATTACAATCTACGGGCATATAAAAGGCTACGACCATACTTAAGACTACTATCATATAAATGGCTACAGCAAAATAATGCGGCTCGGAGACGTCCGACTTTCGCCATAAATTAAAAGCCTTCAAAACACATTGAAAAAATTGGTTAAATCGGGCTACCCTCAAAAAAAGCAAAATATAAAGGGCTTCGATAAACTCAGCCCTCGAATAATCTAAAGGCTTCGATAAACACCAACCTTAGAAAAAACCTATGTTTACACAAACAAATTATTCACAGGGTTCCGATTCGTCGAACCTTCGGAAAACCCAATGGATACAAAAAACACATGCTAAGGAATAACAGAATTTTCACTAAGTCTTTTAGCGGAAAATAGGGAAAAATTATATAGCCACTCTAGAGGTCGAATTGGACCAACTTAAACAGCCTAAGGGCCAACTTAAAGAGCCTAAAGGACAACATATTAGAGCCTAAGTTCCGATATATAAGAGCCTAAGGGCCAACTTCTAAAGTCTTAAGGGCTAAAACATATAGTTCAAAATCACATTCTCACTCAACTCGGACTCAAGAGTTCCAATATACCGAGCTCACATCAAATCGATTTAAACTTAGATCGAGGATTAATATATTTATCAATAAAGACCTAAGGGTTTATTATGTTCCGAGTCCAAATTAATACTTGGACCGATCATTCGAGTTATACAATCGAGTCTTCCACAAATGAGAACAAAACAAAATTCAACACAAGTCAAAGTTGAAACAAAGAGGTCTTTCTGTCTTTACAAGAAATGTTTGCAAAAGATATTTACAAATACCACGAAGGGGTCCTTACAAAAAAACACTAAGAAATCTAAAACTACTCCGGAGCCACATCTTCGGCAGCTGTATCTTCGAGAGCTTCTTCCTTGGGGAATTCGCCTTCACCTCCTCCGCTTTTGGAGCCATTATCTTAGTCGTACTCATCAAAAAGCAAACGGCAGCCTCTTGTTCCAAGGTCTTCGCCCTTTCAATATCGGTTGAGAGATCGAAGTCGAGGGCATGCACCTCCTCGAGGGTTTCCCTCCGAGACTATCGGCTGGCATGGTCGAGTGCAAATGACAACTTAACTTCGGCTGCAACGGAGATCTCCTTTGCCCGGGTAAAAGCTGCTTCAGCGACGGCTTTTTATAAAGACATAATTTCCTCATTATCAGATTTGGCCTTGGCCAGCTCAGCAGCGAATTTAGCCTTAAGCTGCTCGATTTTGCGAACTCGAGCCAAGCTCTCCTTCTTCATGCTTTGAAGCTGGCGTTCGAGTGAATCCAGCTGCTCCTGAAGAGTTTCTTTCTCGGAGGCTAGACTGTCCATGCCTTGCCTCCACCCTAGAGTCTCGGACTTCTTCGTCTTGAGCTCATCTCGGATCTGCTCCAAGAGCTCCCCCTTTTGTTGAAACTACAAAGTAAAAGTGTTAGAAGAACAATCGGTCAAATAAATAACAAAACTTTGAAGGGAATATTACCTTTTCGGTGAGCTTGGTTTGTTCTTGGCGAGCCTTTCTAGTTCGTCCTGAAGATTCCTGATTTCTTCCTCTTTCTTGACATAGAGGGTTTTAAGACTGTCCACCTCTTTCGAAATCTTCTTAAGCTTTGCCTCATATCGAGCAATCTCATCTCGAGACTTGGCAAATGCTTCCTTATGGAGCACGACGACCCTCACAAAAAAAGATATGTTAGACTTAGAGCAACAAGGATAAAGCACGAGCATAATTTCAAAAGACAAAAACTTACTTGTTTGAAGAACTGACGGGCCTCGTCGAAATAAAAGAAGCATCTGGGTCAGGGCTATCTTTGATCACAACAAGGCATTCTCGAAATATATCATGCCCTTCATGGCTCGTCCCTACATTAGAAGTTTTCATATTCTGAGCATCTCGAATTGCCCCTCGAAGAGTTCGGGACCAGGCGGTGACTCATCCACGTTGATGACCCCTAGCGACCCACTCAGGGCGTTTCTTCAATTTAAGGTGCTTCGGGACTAGGTCCCTCGGCCTCACCCTCCAAATGACCTCCTAGGTGAGGTGCCTTTTTTTTTGCCCGATGGCTCGAGGACTTTGCTTGAACTACTCTCTGAGATTTCCTCTATTCTAGGATAAACCGCATCTGCCACCACCGGTTCAACGAACTTCGAAGCACCGATGCTTCCTCTTTTACAAGATACCAATAGTCAGTCGTCATCTTCTTCTTCTTCTTGGTCCCGAAGGCATTGGGATGTTTCTGGAGATAGGTCCACAATATCAGCCTTAGGCTTTCGAGCTGCGCTTTTCTTAGGCTTCGGGGGATTTACAAGTGACACCCTCTTTCTTTTCTTTTCTTTGGATGGATTTGGGATCTCTTATTCACCGGGCGGGGGCGGCTGTATGGAAATGGCGTCTCCAAGTCCTGCATAAAGAAGTAAATATATCATTGAGAAACACAAATAAACAAACAAAAGAATTCACCATGATTTTTCGCCTCCCATTAGCCTTTGGCTAAATCACACCAGCAGTGCTCCGCATAGGAGGATGTAGAAGCCAATTTTTGAACCCAACCCTCGAGGTCCGGGATGGTACCACAAAACTAAGCAATAACTTCACCATCGAACAGGGGTTAGGTCGAGGAAAAATATGAAGTCGAGAGAAAGCAGGGTATAAGATCACTTTGTACCTACGTTTCATGTTCCACTCCTCGAGGTACGATATCCTCTCAGCTGGAATCAGTTCAGAGGTCCTGAATCGGACAAACCGGCTCATCCATCCTTGGACTTTCTCCTCATCAATGCTGCAAAAGAGGGATTTCGAGGATCGGCGTTGCAGTATTATCAAGCCACCTGGTTAAGGCGAGGGTTGTACAGCCTGATCAAATGGTCAAGGGTGAAAGGCATCCCCTTGACCTGGCTCGAAAAGAATCTGATCAAATGAATGATTCGCTAGAATGAAGAGTAGATCGGCCAAACGTCACTTGGTATCTTTGGCAAAAATCAAGGATAAATGGATCTGTGGGAATAGGTAGGTATACATGCTTAAGTACCCCGCTTTATGAGTAGTGATGTCCTCTTTTAGGGAGGGAATCACTGTATCTTTGTTATCCCATTTGCAATCCTTATTTACCTACTCGAGCTCAGCTTTGGTTATTAGACAGATGTATCGATACATGGGCTCGCATCGGCCCGGTGTCGATATGGGTTTCTGGATCTTGAAATCGGATGTTATTTCACACAGTGGGGGAATACACTTCTCAATACGAGGTGGTACTACCGTTTTACCTTTGGCCGATCGCGATGATGAAGAAGCTTTTTTTCATGAACGGATTTGGACGTCTTAGCCATTGTGGTGAAGAGATTTAGGAAAAAAGGGTTGAGGATGAAGTAAAGACAAACTAAAGGGAAAGATGAACTCAGAGAAGGAGCTAATGAAATTTTGAAAACGTTTAGAGAAGTAAAATTTGTGAAATGATGAATTTGGCCTATTTATAAAGGTTAGTCAAGCGTATGGAAGAAGCCAAATAGCCGACCGTCAGTCGCTTCCAATTAATGACTTCGGGAATTGCACGAAAACGACCTTTCAATCACTTCAGCCATTGACATCACGAAACCAACACTGGGACCGAGGCATCTGAGCATTGAAGATCAAATCGTTTCTTATTGACCCACTCTAAGAAACGCGGAGACTATCTGTATACGGTCAAAATCAGAGGCCTCCGATTTCTAGGCTCGAGGGTTCGTCTCGA
This sequence comes from Nicotiana glauca, assembly GCA_026770625.1. NCBI lineage: Eukaryota > Viridiplantae > Streptophyta > Magnoliopsida > Solanales > Solanaceae > Nicotiana > Nicotiana glauca. Next base: position 35,246 of record MU720356.1, on the reverse strand, counting down.
GCTCAAGTTTGGGCAAGGTCAAGTTTGAGCCTGATGGATCATAATCGAGCTCGAAGGTAGGATGCAATGACCAAAGATCAAAGTAAAATGGACGCAGAAGCCGAGTACACTCGACCCCGAAATAGTACCGTTATGGACTTGTAACATAATGGGCTAGATTCCTGCTACATCCCGAAGATCATGGCGCAAATCCCGAAATATGACTGTACGATTCTATACTAGGCGGTTAGATAGTTGTACTAAGAATATTCGTTACTGTAAATAGAAATATACCTTATTTAGGGTTCCTCAATTATATAAAGGGGACCCCAATCATTTATAAGATCATCTCTTAATTGAGAAGAATATACTATCCTACTTTTCTCTCTTACTGTTCATCAGAATTGTCTTTTAGCTCTACTGCTCTTACTTTACTTTTCTTAATCGATTGTTGTTATTGCTCTGAACCTACCTCGAGGTCACTAAGCTCGAGATCACCGTTGCTGAGTAACTTTGGTTTGATGCACTTGTTTCTTTCATTTCTACTTCATACTTCTTGAGTATTAATTAATATTGAATCTAATCATATGTCTTTAAAATCACAAATCAAATTTAATTGTTGCTTGTATTTTCGAGGTAAACATGAATCTTAGAGAAAACATGCAAAATACAAAGCACAAGGAAGAGGCTGCTGAGCGCTAATAGTTATCAATATAAAATATTCAACTTCCTTTAGTCTCTATTTGGTTTGAAATTGGAAGTGTGACTTGACCAAGTTTATAGTTTAGTACAATTCGACAAAGTCTGCCAATTATGCAATTAAATTAAGTAATACATATAGCATTCCCCGTATGGCGGCTACTGTAGAGGAAAGGTCAAATGGATGACTGGAGTGAAGGCTTTGCTTCTAACCGTAATTGACTGCTTATCCTCGTTTTATTTACTTTTAAAAGAGATATTCTAATAGTTTAGAGGTCATACTTTTATGTTTTATGCATTTGACGTCCGAAATCTATTGATCTGATTAATTTGGCCAAAGAACACCCTTTGGGAAACTTAGATGAAATGACCAGAGATTAAAATAATTTTGTTCTTTTCGTCCTCACTCTGCATTTTCCCATTGTTGGGCTGAGCTCTTCTCACGTGAAGTGAATTAGACCATTAACTAGCTTGGCCCACTACTTGATCCATCGTAACGGCCCACATCCTGATCTATAGTGAAGTTGGCCTACTACTTGATCTATAGTGAGCTGGCCCACTACTTGATCCTTAGTGAGCATAGTTTAATTTGGGCTATTGCATTGGTTATGAGATCTTTAAACAAATAGTCCGTCAGATTTATTGTTTATTTTTTTCTAGCCAATATATTTTTTGGGTTTTTTACACAGTTACCCACAAAAATAAAATAATTTATCTTTATCTATTCATTTGTGTTTTTCTACCCATAAATTAATTACATTTCCTACCCATAGTAATTTTTGTAGGGAATTTTTTCTTTATTCTCCAATTCTTTTTTATTTCTATGTTTTTTTTCTTCTTCTTTTTCTTTTTTTTTATCTTTTCTACTTTTCTTTTTTCTCGTTTTCTTCTTCTTTTTTTTTTTTCCTTTTCTAATTTCATTTAACTTCTTCTTTTTTTATATTCTTTTTCTCTTCATAATCTAATTTCATTTACCGTTTTCACTATTTTTTATTTTTTTTTATACAATAAGAAAAATAATGGATATAATAAATATTTGTTCACCTTTTTTTTTTAATATAACTAGTACAATATACCTTTTATTTTATTTTTCTTTATCATTTTTTAAAATTAATTATTAAACTGAAATAATATTAGTTGTCACTTGATCTAATATACTGAATATCACATTGACTGTTGTTGAGTACCACAAAATTACATAATCATATTCTAAGAATCAACACGTGATTGCCATACAAACGTTGATCTCCTTCCCTATAAATATCAATACACACTCTACCATTAGCAGTAATAAAACCAGTTATAGAGCAAGAAAATATAATCTATAGCAACCAAATCTCCATATATACTAGTTATAATAAAATATTAAAAAATAGAACAGAAGTATAAGTAGCGAAAAGGATTTCTAGTACCATGTGATACCAATGTGGTATATATGTATACCAACAGAACATATGATTTCTCTAGAATATTGCTACAACTATCTGCGACTATACTACTCTACTAAAACATTAAAGGACGCAATAAAAGTATGAAAAAATTACATGCTCGTATTGCAAGCTAAATATTCGCAAAACAACTTGTTCATTTCTTATACTAAGAGGGTATATAGTTGTATGGGGTCGTTCCAATAATTGCCTATAACTAATAAAAACTATTAATACACATAATTTATGTCCATCGGCACACGAAAATTCCAGCATTACTGCAACTCGGGTTGATATAAATAATTTCATAATATAATTCACTTAAAATGCAGCTAAAACAACCAAAAAAATATTCAAATTACCATATGATACCAATATGGCATATAACTATACCAACATGATATACAGTTTTAGTAGTTAATTTTCAGTAACTATATGACTATACTGCTATTACATAACACACATGTATAAAGAGAAAAATAAAAAAAATAGTGTACCACATATTAACATAATAAGGTATTTCAAGATATTGTACTATATTACTATTATTAAAAGAAAATCAAATATTGTACCAATTAAATACAACTAATACAGCGAAAAAAATAATTCAACTTGCATATGATACCAATATAGTATTAGCTGTACTAATAGGGTATATAGTTGGAATGAATTATATACTTAAATGGTATATTTGTATACTATTTAGGTATACAATGCAAATTCATCTTCTTCTTTGGTTCAACTATATTTCAACCCAAATTTCTAAAATTTACTACAAAATCTCCACCAAATTGACTAAAACTTTAACTGCAACCTCCAATCAACTTTCCAATCTAACACATACAGGATCGGATCAAAACAATTAAAAACTCAAACAAACCAAGTTATGAGTTTCAAGCTTCAAGGTCCGTCAATGGTAGATTTAAATTTTTGTACAATAAATCTCCAAAAACCAGCATAAAGGTACAATCTACACATCAAAGAACAATATTAGCTACATTTAACTGGAGACCAACGGAGTGGTGCTGGATCGATTTGATTCTTGCAGTGTTGGATCGATTTGATTCAGCACACCTGCTTATAATAACACACCTGCTTATTATTTTTTTTCCCTGTATGCTAACACGCAAAAGTAATACAAAATGGAATTATCTCCTAATGAAACTGCAACTTTACTGATTTGTCCTTCAACGAGTACAAAATATAAGCACCAGGCAAGTATAAAAAACTGCAGTTATTACAAAAAAATATCTCATGTCCACCACTCTATATTAAAAGATAAAGACGACCACTCCAAAGAATCTAATGTGGGCGGGTAAATAGTATTAAAGGCATAGGCAAGAAAGGTAAAATAGTTTAGATACGGATATTTAAGGGTAAATAGTTTGAATTTAATAGGTATAAAGTGAGATTTTTTATACATTAATTATGCATACTTATGCACATATTATATATAAACTATATATTTTTTTGTATATCTGCGGCTATCTTTTGTTTAGGCGATTACGTAGCGATCATTTAGGTTAATTCTTCTTTAGTAAATACTGGTCTGGACTCGGGGGGCTACTGGATCTGAAAGATGATCCATGATGGTTAAAAGCTTTAAGCATATAAGGATAATTTGGCGTCTGATTTTCAGAACTGTTTTGGGATTTGTTTTTCCCAAAAATGTATTTATGTATTTTTTCATTTTTCCCTTCAATGAAACACCATTGGAAAATATTTTCAGGTTTTACAAAAATTGAAAAACAACTCTGGAGTTATATTTTTTTGGTTTTTTGCAAAAATTGAAAGAACCTTTTTTCCGATGACATTTTGTTGATTTTTTGTGTGGATAAAACGTTACATGATCATCGATACGTAAAATGTTAAAGCTTTTAAGTAACAAGAATTTCCTCAAAAATCTAATTTTCTTTCATCCTTGTAAAAATAGCACGGGATGTCCTATTTGATCGTTCCCATTTAATTTATACCCTTTTTTTAAAACTTTTAACTTGTATCCACTTGTTAAAAAAAACTTCCGCTCATCATTTTCTTTTTTCTTCTTCTACAATCTGATTCCATCGAATCCATATCTGTAACGGTTTTTACTTCTTAAACTCATCAAAGCCTCTGTTATTTTATGACATCTTGAATTTACGTGTTGTTTCAACTGCATATCTATTTAAATTATCAATGGATTAACTTAAGCACGGAAATACAGTACCTGTTCATACATTAATATAAAGACTACGTAGCTTATTTTTTCGAAATGTGAATTGGGGAGGAACTTTATAGTGTTTGCATACTAGACTAGATATTGCAAGGCATACGTAAAGGTGAGGGGAAAAGAAAAACCAAAAAAATAAAGGCAAATTCCTATGTGCAAAAAACTTAGCTGAAGTTTTTATTTTATAACTGGAACTGAAGTTTCTCGATTACTAAACAAAAACATCAGCTCTAGAGCTGAAGTTTTTATTTTATAATTGGCTGAAGTTTCCGGGTTACCAAACAAAAAGCTGAAGTTTTTATTTTATAACAGACAAACTTCAGCTCTAGAGCTAAAGTTTTTATTTTATAACTGGCAAATTTCAGTTCTAGAGTTGAAATTTTCCGTTTATTAAACAAAAACTTATAAAATAAAACTTCAGCTCTATAGCTGAACTTCAGGACCGGATATTAAAATGCTGAAGTTTTGTGTGATTACCTTTGCTACTTCAGTCCCGTGTGCTGAAGTTATGTGAAAAAGCGGGTACACTTGTAATTTTTTTTGCAAAGCGGGCACAGGTTAAAATGTAGTACGAAAAACGGGTATAAATACAAATGCCAATTCACTTGTAAAATCTCTCAAGAGAAAAAAAAAAATACAAAAAAAAGGAAAAGAAAAGAAAAGAAAGAAATAATATCTTTATCTGTTCCGTTGCTAGCAACGATTTAATACTAGTTGGTTCACAGCTATCCCAATTGTCGTACAAGCCAATTGACTCTCTTCGCAAATGGAAAATGACATTATTTCTAATCTCATAAAGTAGCTGCTTTACTTTTTGGGTTAATCATTTATGTGGTACCAAGTTTAATAATTGCAACAACTGTGCACTATGTGATATTTTGCTCTATAAAGTTGGGATTAGAGGGTATGTTTATAATTGAAGCCAAATTACCAAGCATGTTTATAATTGCAACAACTGTGCACTATTCGAGTAGTTTCTTAACTAAGCATGTAGAAATATTTTTGTTGATTGATATTACTGCACTCAAACACAAGCCCCGCACATAGCCTTTGTCCAACAACAATGCCAATAGTCTATTGATTCATCAGCTGACAACAAGAAAGAGGTTGCTGGGCTACCTTATAGGCTTATAGTAGTAGTAAATGGGTCTGATTTTCTGCAGTTTTGCACTCAATCTTTAATGCTAAAGCTGGACCTATTTGATCATATCCATCTAAAAATCAACCACCTTGTCAACTCCAGCCTGTTTTCTCCTCTTTCATTTATTTCCCATCTCTATCTTCTACTCCATTCTGATTTTAACTCAAAACTGACTCTTACGTCTACTGTACTTAATCTCTTTTGCTTTACGTGCTCATTATAATGAGCTTTGGGACCATGTATTATAATTAACTCAAGAATTTTGGTTTCATCTTTTGTTGGTTCAAAGGCATTAGGAAGTAGTAGGAACGAGCAATTATATACGTTTTATACTTTTGGAACTTGTTCTTACTGAATTGGCCAAAATGCTCATCAACCTTTACAATTTCTTAGATCATTCAAAAGATCTTGACTGGAAGCACAATGAATATCATTATGACACTACTAGAAATTCGGCTAAAACCGACCGCGGTCGATAGATCGACTTTGGTCGTCAAAAAAAAAAAAACAGCCAAAATATCGATCGAAGTCGATCGATTTTTTAAAATATATATTTTTTTTTTTTACGAAACCGACAAACTTTGATCGTTTTTCTGGGCGCAAAAATCAGAAAATTATTTTTGTGTCCCGCAAAATTTATTTTTCAAGAAACAGACCAATTTGGTCGATTTATTTAAAATAAATTGAAATTAATACACAAACAATCGACCGAAATCGGTCGGTTATTTCGGCCGGTCATTTTAATAAACCAACTGATACGGTCGGTAATTTTTTTTTATAATAAAATCGACCGATATCAGTCGGTTATTTTTGTTCAAAATGCAATTAAAGAGTACAAATGAAGTAAAAGACACTCTTAAAACAAAATGCACCAATGGTCTAGTGGTAGAATAGTATCCTGCCACAGTACAGACCCAGTTCGATTTCTAGATGGTGTATTTTTTAATTACATAATTAAAAATATCGACCGATTTCGATCAGTTTTTTTTCAGCATTTTTTGGGGAATTTAATTGACCAACCGAAATCAGTAGGAAAATATCGACTGAAGTTAGTCGGTGGCTCTACCGACCGTAAGATCAGGGGCAGATCTACTATGTAAAACATGGTTCACGTGAACCCGTTGTCCTCGGGTTAAAGTATAGATATGATGTATATAGTTTGGCGAAAACAGTTATATGTACTTGATGGAATCTATGATCAAAAAAGATCAAGTGGTGCACAGATTTTGGTCTTTTATTTCCAATAGCCTAATAGTGCACCCATTCTTCGGAAATCCTAGATCCCTCTTTGTACGTGCGTACTATTACTAACCGCCACTAATCATACTTGGTTACTTGATCTCCTTACTCGATTACTTGATCTTTAGCAATATGATTTGTACTCTTAGTGGGAAAACAAAACTTAAAACTCTTAATTTAAATAGTCTCTCTTGATCCTATAACACGAGAGATGGACAATTAGAATGGGATTGTTCCGTCCAAAAAGTTTCCTATTCTAAGAATCTACTAACTACTCTTTTGTGGGTGAAGCTTTTGCATCCACCCCCGCCAAAAGAAGATAAAAGATTCAATAGAAAAACATCAAAGGAAAAAGGAAGCATTGTGGTCCAAGATCTATAGATTTGATCATCTTGAGAGTTTGACAAATGCCCATATATGAATATACTTGACGAATGGATGCATGTGATCCAGAGTTTAGCAACGTGCCATGAGTATAACCAAATGGAATTTAATCATGATTAAGGAAGAATCAAATCCATCTTAATTAATTAAAACTGTTGTTAATTAAGCTAACACATCAGGGAGTTTTTCTTAAAAGAAGCCATAAATCTCTACGTATAGAATCTGCCAATGGGTAGCCATGTGCTCATTGAGTTACTCTATTTTTCTCTTATTCCTGCAACTATATACAAGTAATGAGTTGTAAATGTGAGCACTGCACATATTTAATTATTATATGAAATCATATTAGAGACAGTCCTGTAAGCAAGTAATCTCATCAATTAATTTGCATAGCTCAGAGCTCAGCAATGACTAAGGCTGAGGAATAGTTAGTTACATCTATAGATATTATAACTACTATGCTAGTACCCTAATGATCTTGAATCTTAGAAAAGTAATTAACAAATCCTCCTTTGTCTAGCATTGATAATTTAGGCAGAGAGAATCATTTCTTGTCTAGTGTCTCACCATTGTCCCCCAATCCCCTCCCTCCTAGGGCAAACCACCCCTCCCCTCCCAAAATGCACTTTCTTCTCTTTTATAGAGAATAAGGTTCGAGTTGTAAGTTGTAACTCCATAGGCTACACCAAATTTTGCACTAAATTCAAATTTGGTGTAAAAATTGGTGTTTTTTTACTCTGACGGAGCACCAAATCTTGCACCATTATAGTGCATGAATAGTGTTGATTTGGTGCAACACTATTCATCACACCAAATTTAATTTACTCTTATTTTATTCATCTTTTTATTTTTTGGACTTCTAATTTATCATATATTGTGTATATAATTAATTTTTATATTAAGATCTTTAAAATTTTAATTTTATATCCTATTTTTTTTATATATTAATTTTTGTATATATTATATTTATATAAAATTATAAGTTAATTTTATTATTATTATAATTATCTTTTATCAATGATTTCACTTTTGGTTGATTTATCCTTTATTTTATAATAAATGATTATATAAGTGGTGAATGTGATAATGAATATGAAAAAAAAAGATAGTATTTGTTTGAAGGAAATAAAAAATAAAATTTAAATAGAAGATAATAATATAATATAATATAAAAGAGAGAAAAAAAGTTATTTTTGGTGTAAAAGATGGTGTAATGGTTGGAGTAAATTTGGTGTTATACCATTTTGGTGTGAAATTTGGTGTTAGGGTTGGAGATAGTCTAACGTTGTCATAATTTCAGTAGTTTGAACATGCAAAAATCCAAAAAAGAAAAAAAAACTCTCAAAAAATCTAAAATAATTTTTGGATTATCTTTACATGTAACATATATAAACAATTTGTTTGCCTATTCATGCCGTATAATTTTTTACGAGAAGAATCCAATTGAACTCTATTAAACCATATAATTCCACCCCCGTTGGAGGGAGGGGTAGAAGTGTTTGGGGGCATTTTCCTGGAAATTTATGGATACCATGCAAGTAGGGAGGATAATTAAGAGCACAAGAGAGCCAAAGGTAGATGCACTATAGAACTATTGGGTTCAACTGAATTCAGTTGTCACGATCCGAATTTTCCACCATCGAGAATCGTGATGGCGCCTACTAACGGAGCTAGGTCAGCCAAACTTTAAACATTCTCTAATAAGTCTCAACAGTATGAATATACGAAAAAAATTTAAATAAGAGCGGAAGACTTTAAGTTTAAATAAAATGAAATAAAAATGCGGAAGTTTAAAATATATCTCTACCCAAAATCTGGTGTCACTAGCTCACGGACTACCAAAGAGTGCTACAAACAAGTCTGAATGGAAATACCAAACATCTGTCTCGGTACAAAGAAAACAAACTAAACATAGAAAAGGACTCCGGCCTGCGAACGCCAGCTAGGCTACCTCGAAGTCCCTGGACTAAAGTCAGCTCTCGGGCAATCCTACTGCTGCTGTCCAAAAGCTGGTCCTGGATCTGTGCAAAAGATGCACAGAGTGTAGCATCAGCACAACCGACCCCATGTGCTGGTAAGTGCCTGGCCTAACCCTGGCGAAGTAGTGACGAGGCTAGACAGGACCACCAAATCAACCTGAACAGTTTTATATATATAT
>MU720345.1:12891-43883 GCA_026770625.1 Nicotiana glauca | reverse complement strand
TGGTTTGGATGGGGGGCGGGGTACGTTATACGTTTATATACGGGGGGAAAGAATTGATCCTGGACATTTGATCAACTGAGATCAACGGCCTGGATCGCTCACTTGAGTGAAACGACGTCGTTCCATTTTCCTAGAGACCGGGTCGGGGGTTATTTGCGGCCGTTGGATCAAATGAAATGAACGGCTTGGATCAATTGGCCTGATACGGCGTCGTTTTGGCTAATCTGGGGGCAGGCTGGACCGTTCGATCTTGGGAGATCAATGGTTTAGATTTTGCACATCAAAACGACGTCGTTTGGGTGGTCTTGGAGACGGATCAAATTGGACCGGGTGAGGCGTGTTGAATTGGACTTGGGATTTTATTTAATTTGGACGACCCAGTCTGATTTCTCTTCTTTTTTACATTTTTCTTCTTTTCTTTTATTTCCTTTTTAATTCCTAATTTAAAAACCAAAATCCTAGATTAAATCATAAAACCAAAATTAACTTGAAATACTAATTAACTCTTAATAATAATGATCACACATAATAAAATAAAGAAAAATCACACAATTTGACATTAACACTAAAATGCGAAGTATATTATTTTTATAATTTTCCCAATTTGTAAAATAAACTTAATTACTCCTAATTGTAGAATTAAATCCTAAATGCAAACGCGACATATTTTTGTATTTTCTATTAATTTAACAAACAAACACGCATAGACAAATGCGAACAAATAAAAGAAAAATAACACAAAATTCGCAAAATCATAACAACACAAAATTATTTTATTTTGAATTTTTGGGAGTAGTTCTCGTAGGGTAAAAATCACGTGCTCATAGCTGCCCCTCTTTGTCCGGAAACATGAAGAGTTTTCGTGCAAATATAAAGTGAGCGGATACGAGCGATTTTTGCCTGTGTGAATACTCTGTGTGAAGCATTTTTGAATGTTTTGACCGAACCTCTGCTTCAAAGGTTTCCTACATATCCCTGGCTAAAAGGGAATCAGGTCAACGTATTTCGGGAAATTTTGGTAGCTGGGACTACCATGGAACTGTAATTTTACTGTCACTGTTGTTGCTGCTGCTACTGCTTACTGGCCTCCTTATTACACCGTGCTAAAAGAAAATAAGAAGCTAGACTAAACTATAGTCTAGGAATTACAAAATCTTATCTAGATCTTCAGACATGCTCTTGTGTCTCTTGTTGCTTTGCTGTCTTGTTGGCTTGTGTTTCCTCCGATGTTTCCTTCTTTCTGACTTGACTCGTCGACTTCTCTTGATTACCGAACTTGAACTGCTTATTTCCTTCTTGTGAGCTTCGAATTATTTTTCCTTCGAAGCTTGAACTGCCTTCTTCTGACCATTTGCCTTCCTTCTGATTTTTGAACTTGGATTTATGCTGGGGATTTTTTTTGTAACCCTCCGCTTTATTGACTTCTTGAATTAAAAAGGTACGCCTTTCTGCTCTTCAGGCGGGCTCCTGACTCCAACAACAACTTAAAAATATAACGCCATTCCGATCTCCAGGCGGGCTCCTGACTTCAACAACAACTTAGAAAATAAAATGCCATTCCGATCTCCAGGTGAGCACCTGACCTCAACTATAATTTAAAAATAAAATGCCATTCCGTTCTTCAGGCGTGCACCTGACCTCAACTATAATTTAAAACTTCAAATACAATTTAAAAAGATAACACCTTTCCGTTCTTCAGGTGGGCACCTGACTTCAACAACAACTTAAAATAAAACGTCATTCCGTTCTTCAGGCGGGCACCTGACCTCAACTATAATTTAAAACTTCAAATACAATTTAAAAGGATAACGCCTTTCCGTTTTTCAGGCGGACACCTGACCTCAACTATAATTTAAAACTTCAATTGCAATTTAAAAAGATAACGTTTTTCCCTTCTTCAGACGGGCACTTGACCTCATGTATAACTTAAGACTTCAATTGCAATTTAAAAACATAACACCTTTCTATTCTTCAGGCAGGCACCTAACTTCAACAAAAACTTAAAAATAAAACGCCATTCCGTTCTTCAGGCGGGCACCTGACCTCAACAACAACTTAAAAATAAAATGCCATTCCGTTCTTCAGGCGGGCACCTGACCTCAACTATAATTTAAAACTTCAAATACAATTTAAAAGGATTACGCCTTTCCGTTTTTCAGGCGGGCACCTGACTTCAACAACGACTTAAAAATAAAACGCCATTACGTTCTTCAGGCGGGCACCTGACCTCAACTATATTTTAAAACTCCAACTTAAAAAGATAACGCCTTTCCGTTCTTCAGGCGGGCACCTGACCTCAACTATAATTTAAAACTTCAAATACAATTTAAAAAGATAACGCCTTTCCGTTCTTCGGGCGGGCACCTGACTTCAACAACAACTTAAAGTAAAATGTCATTCAGTTCTTCAGGCGGGCACCTAACTTCAACAACAACTTAAAAACGCCATTCCGTTCTTCAGGCGGGCACCTGACCTCAACTATAATTTAAAACTTCAAATACAATTTAAAAGGATAACGCCTTTCCGTTTTTCAGGAGGACACCTGATTTCAACAACAACTTCAAAATAAAATGCCATTCCGTTAGGCAGGCACCTGACCTCAACTATAATTCTAAAAATAAAATGCCATTCCGTTCTTCAGGCGGGCACCTGACCTCAACTATAATTTAAAACTTCAATTGCAATTTAAAAAGATAACGCCTTTCCGTTCATCAGGCGGCCACCTGACCTCAACTATAATTTTAAAACTTCAAATAGAATTTAAAAAGATAACGCCTTTCCGTTCATCAGGAGGGCACCTAACCTCAACCATAATTTAAAACTTCAAATACAATTTAAAAAGATAGCACCTTTCCGTTCTTCAGGCGGGCACCTGACTTCAACAACAAAATAAAACGCCATTCTGATCTCCAGGCGGGCTCCTGACTTCAACTACAACTTAAAACTGCATTCGTATTGCCATTGTTCCCCCTTGCCTCCTGAACCATTTTCCTTCTAACTTGAATTATGTTTCTTCAGAACTGCTTCCCTCAAGACTTATATTGCCTTCCTCCTTCAAAACTACTTCCATCAAAACTAGTGTTTCATTCTTCTACAAGCTGCTGGGGATAACACTTTTTTTTTTCAAAATATGTTATCTTCCTCCTTCAAAAACCACTTCCCTTAAAGCTGGTGTTATCTTCCTTCTTCAAAACTACTTCCTTTAAAACTTGTGTTTCATTTCTCTAAAAACTGCTGGGGATAACACTGGCTTTTTTTTTTTCTTTTTTTTTTTCCCTTTTAACTTGTGTTATCTTCCTTCTTCCTCAAGTGGGTACCTGACTTCAGGAAAATTTTCAAAATGAAAGAAAATTTTTCTTGCCCCAGTTTGACAACTTTCCTCGTATCACACCTTTCCGCCATCAATAACATTTCCTGCCCCTGTTTCAAATCAAAGAAAATTCTGTTAGTTTAAAGTGTGGTGGTTGGTTGTGATGCTCTTTCTGCGGATGGTTTTCCTTTTCTCTTTTCCATGCTCTGTGTTTTCCGGCGATCTTGAAACCTGGCTGATAACTTCTGCCTTTTTTGACGTCTCCTTATTCACAAACCTCTCACCTTTGTTTTCCATTTTTATCCTCTTATCTGACCCCATATATTTTCCATGGCAGCTGATCCCACTTGAAGATCTTGCACATTTTACTGATGAACCACTTTCTTCGTCATCCGTGTCACTGAAATACCTTTTCTCCGTTCAGATCCAATATCTTCTTTTTGTGGCATTGCTCGTGAACTGGCATTTCCCTGTCCTTTGAGTCTCATGCGAATTTCCAAATTACGTCCATCGCTCTCCGCGTTGTTCTTTCTTGATTTGTCCACTGGCATTGGCCTTGAGGTCTATAACCTTCGATTCCTGCTGGGGATATCCTTCTTGACACTGGTCCACCCTTTTTGTCAACCTCATCATAGAATATACCTTTGATTCATTCACCCTGGCCCTCCTCCTGTTGCACTGTCCATGAATGGACCGATCCTGGGTATTTGCACAAATCTCAAAGCATGTTGACTATTACCAGCTCAGTGCGCTTTTGTTGTCCTTTTCTGACTTACACCACTTTGATGTACTAGTCAGATCTCGTCTTGCATAATTGGAAAGCTGATGGAAAATTTCGAAGTTATTTCTCGCTTTATCTGACCAAACAGACTTAGGAAGAGGAAATGGACAAGATAAAAGAATAGAATGAAAGACAATGAAAAAGATGACTCCTAACAAGAAAACTATGAAGTAGAAACCTATCAGACGTGGATACCAACTCTAATGGTCATGACATGCACAAGTGGCCTATCCTCCGTCATTAATCGCCTTTCACAATTACCATCTGGTGATTTCCCATATGATTCTCAGTCCTTATTCGACTTGTAATGCCCGAAGGGTTTTCACTAGCAAGCCTCTCTCATTTTGGTTTTTCTCTCAACTTATAATCGCCTAATGGTGCCTGTGAAGGTTTCTAGTGATAAGACTCTCTCATTTTATGATTTCTCACATCTTTCATTGTCTTATGGTACCTGTGAAGGTTTTCACCGGTAAGACTCTCTTATTTTCGTATCTTTCTGCTGGGGATTGAGGTGTTACCGATAAGACTCTCTCATTTTATTTCTTTTCTGCTGGGGACCGGAGTGTTATTCTCGACTTCCATTTGCCTGACTTGGCATCTTTTGAAGTCTGATCGGAAGGTCTTTCTTTGAACCGTAATGTGGGATTTTGGATAGGCTAGAAAGAAAGGGTATTTAAAGGCTCAGAACGCATCAATTTGGGTTCAAAATTACAACCTTCGGAACCAGATTTCTTTACATCAAAACTACTTCTGCCCCAGTTTCTTGCTTGGGGATTTTTTTTATTTTGTTTTTTTTTGTTACACTATGACCGAGCCGTGAAACGCCTACGTATCCTCTTTGAGGAATCAGGTCAAACGTAGTTCCCAATTCCTTGTTGTTCTAGTTTTCCTTTCCACCCATTATTTTTCTTTTTTTTTTCTTTTCTTTATCTCTTTCTTTTCTTTTGTTGTTTTTTTTTCTCTTTTCTTCTTCTTTAATCTTTGCTACTGATTCCGAACGAGGGGTATGAAAGAAAACAAATAAGGCTCAAAGGGTTAACGAAGGACAAAGTGTTTAGATAGCAGAATAAAATGCCTTCGTCATTCCAATCTTCAAAACAAGCCAAGCACAAACAACACGTTTAAACAAAGACTTGTAACATCTTCAGATCGTGCTAAACTTGATAGCTATATCAACATCTTTGCTTTCTTCATCTGTTAAATACAAAGCACCCTTTGGGCAACACTTTTACTCTCATTATCATGAATGACCCCCGTCAATTTGGCCAACTTCCATTTATAGTTTCTTTATGTTTTATCAGCCCACGGTTCCACATGGTTCGGGCTTCAAATGATCTCAACTATTCTTATTTCCTTTAGGTGTCTCGATCATCTCCCAATGGTTTTATGATTAACTTTTAAGATCAGGCCTAAACTGTGTGCGCATGTCAGGTCACTAGAATCGGCGTTGAACAAAAGACACAACAAAAGGATAAAAGAACTAAACAAAGAAAATGACTTGAAATAATAAAAGACCAGAATTTGGATTAGACAAACGGTGAAATGGTTCGTATAACAATACAGGTAGAACAACTGGAGTACAACCCTAAAACGAACCTGGACAAAACTAAGCAAACCGCTAAGACAAAAATGGAAGGATAAGAGGGTTTGACACAAGACAATATCCTTATGACAACCCTAAGAATAACCCGGACAAAAGAAATGACAACAAAATAAACCACCAAAACTCTACTCCGGCTGCCTAAGGAATGGAGTGTCTTCCCAATTACCAAGCACGGTATCTTAGCCACTAAATTCTGCATCAGCAATAGGTGGAACTTCACAAGTCTTCATCACATCTTTCTTAACAAGTTGTTTTTGGGCCTCCGAGGTTCCCGGAGAATTCCTACATTCCTTTTCAAAATAAATCATACCCACCATGTCTGTCTCATTATGCGCACGTGATGGACTTTGGCGGGTGTCCGCTGCATCCGATTTTGTAAGACAATGTCACCTGCATCAATAAGCTCCTGAATTGCTTTCTTCAGCTTCCAACACCTTTCTATATCATGCCCCAGAGCATCTGAGCAATATGTGCACCTTTGAGAGAAATCATACTTTTTTGATAGAGGATATGGCATTTCTATCTGGATCAGCTTCAGCATGCCCCATTGCTTCAATGTTAGGAACAAATTGGCATATGACCCTCCAACAAGGGTGGGAGCCTTTTCTCATTTCAGCAACCTCTCGTTCCTAAATGCCTGATTTTGGCGGAAACCTGATCCAGGAGGTTTACGGTATGCCCGTGGGGGTGGATAGGCATTTTTTGGAGCTAGCTACTTGGAAAGTGAATCATGTCTTTCGGAGTCCCGGGGAGAGAAGTAGCGTTGGGGAGGGGAGTAGCATTGGGAAAATATAGTTGGATGACGAGTGATGGAGCTACTCGGGTGGCTGGGAAAGCTGTCATAAACGGGTAGATACGGAGAGTATGGAGGATCGTCCGTTGTTGTGTTAGGTGTTTGGGTAAGGACATAATTCAGGAAGCTAGGCGGTGGCAGGGGTAGTGCTTTTCCAGTCATCCATGCCCGATACATGTCTGCCACATGCTGTCTCAATATTTTTACTTCTTCTACCAACCCGTTGTTCTGTTCAACCAGCTGTCTTCGGGCATCGGTACCAACCCACTCAGTTCTGTTGTTCTCTGCCATTGTCTTTTGACTTTGTGTAGTAGAGAAGAGTTACTTTAGAACCACAACCAACCACCTTTCTGGTATGAATACAACAAAATGAAGCCATCACGTTAGCGTTAGGGCATTTGACAGACAGGTAAACACACATTAAGGATGCAATGCACCTAGGCAGTTAACCCTTTCTATCATGCATTTGCTTCAGTTACGTGCGTCATTCCGGCTTCTTATAATTGTACCCCTTTTGACTGCCTCCCAAATTTTTCTTTATTCTCTTTGTTTTTTTTCTTTTAATGGTGGTCGAATCTTATGTGGAATGCCTACATATCATGTCCCCGCATGAATCAGACCATGCATAGTTCTGACATAAATGCCAAATGACTAATAAAAAAATGAATTTTCTTTTTTCTTTTTTTTTCAAGTTTTCTGTAAAAGAAAAAATGTGTTCATTACGACACATTACAATATTAACAGACTCCGAAAGATTCTAACATCAAAACAACAATACAACCTAAAATAGACTATCAGAAAATCATCATTGTTTTCTGGAAAATTTCATAAAATATCCGGTCTTGTCAATACGACCTTTCAGCACTTCGAAGAAGATTTAAAGGCTGTGTTTGCTAACCGGTCAAAATCTTGAGAAATAACCAAAGACGGTTGTTCTCACAAAAACGGCCTTCCGGCGTCCTTTTGGGGACATTCGGCTATTTTAGACAAGAATGTCATCACCTTACTGATGGAAAAACAAACAATTATTTACCCTAAAAAAAAAAAAAATTCTTTTAATAATTATTTTTTTCCAAATAAGTTTTCCAAATAGTTGAACCCGATATGAGTTGCCTACGTATCCCACATCCGGTGAGAATCAAACTTACGTAGTTCTGCCTATAAAACTACTTATTTTCGGAAAAAAAGACTCTTTTTCATTGACAAATATACTATTTCGGAAGACATTACTCTTTTTGTATTTTCTTTTTCAACAAACTATTTGAAAATGAAACTCTTTAGTTTTTCTTTTTCTCGACCAACAAAACAAACCAATTTTGAAAACAGAATTTTTTCCCTTTTTTTTTCTAAAAAATTCGGCAGAATTTTGACACTATTCCGACATTGGTTATTTTTTAGCTCTCCACACTGCTATTTCTCTCTTTTTAAATTTTTCTCAATTTTCCGTTATTCCCGGTTTCCAGAAGCCGGTCAGCAAGCAAGTCTGAAGCAAATGAACGCGTAAAACAAACAGGATGTAGTAGGATGGTCTTTTTCATTTCAGGTTGCCTATCCTAGACGGACCCAACCCCTGTGTTGATTCCCCTAAGTCAAATGCACATGATACAGATAAGTGTTCCTACTAGGGATCCGGCATGAAGTCAAGTTATTCTAGATTCAAAACCTGCGCATGTGTTCTATAGTGTGTACCCGAGCGGACAACTCGAGTCGAGGAAGGTGCTACTTTCCGGGAACCAAAAGGCCAGCCGGCTTAGTAACATTTCCGAGCCTCTTTCTAATTTCAAGGTATGACACTAACAGAATAGGGAGTCTCAACCAGTAACCACATCCCCGGAGGTAAGAAGAGAAGGTTTCGACACAGTTTATATATACAGTTCAAATAATATCAAAGCGGTAAAAAGCATCATTTGCACATTTAAGCCCAATCATATAGTAAAATCAGATAAATAAAGCCGAATACAACAATTATTCTAAGCTCGAATTCTTGAACCCCGAACGAAGTTCTGGGTTCAAAATCCCCGGCAGAGTCACCAAAGCTGTCACACCTCCTTTTTCACTACACCCATAGGGGTGTAGAGGAGTTTTTCCAATTAAAGGACAATCGAAACGAGATTTATTATTAAAGATTCAGAGTCGCCACTTGGGAGATTTATAGTGTCCCAAATCACCGGTTGAATCCAGAATCGAGGAAAAGATTGACTCTGTATTACAGTCCGCAAACCAGAAATTCGGATAAGGAATTCTGCTAACCCGGGATAAGGTGTTAGGCATTCCCAAGTTACGTGGTTCTAGAACGGTCGCTCAACTGTTATATTTGTCTTAAATTATCTGATTTAAACAATTATGAACCTATGTGCAAATTTTAACTTTAACCGTTTTTATTTATTTTTAAAGAGAATTGCAACGTCGTGAAAATGCGTCTCGAACCACGTCACATCAATGCACCCGTAGTTGTTGACATATTTCGACTCTGTTGAGATTTGGATTTGGGTCACATAAATGCGCACCCGAGTTAGGAAGGTAACGTTATTAAAATACGCCCCTAAAGAGACTAGCGCGTTATTACTTTGGGGAAAAGCCGTAAAATTCGCTAAACGGCCTATCCCGAAATCTAAGCTTTTAATATATACGTTTAATGAGGGCCCCGCAATTTGCATGTTTTATTTGGCGAGGCTCGTCTCATTTTATTATTTAAAAGGCAAATCTAAAAGCAACTATGGTTTTTCTATTTTTATTGTCTTTAAAATAAAAAAGGAGTCCTAGTAATTTATTACTGGATTAAAGCACAATGGAAGGAAAATTGCATTTGGGCCTACCTCAAAAGAATGGCCCGTCACAAGCCTTAGCCCAGGTCCATACGAACACATGAATTTGACTGGACCTGGGCCGCTTACTGGAGTGCTAAGGCCCGAAAACCTTGTAAATAGGCTAATCCTTTAAACCAAATGAACACGCAATTTTAAATTATACTAAGAGCTTATAGAAGTTACTCTACATTAGTACAAGTGTTCGATAATTTACTATGAACAAATTCATCAACTGGAACCAAGAATTCAATTTTATAACAGCTTGATTATGTGATTTCGCTTGTCCCTATGCATGAACGAGGTAACAGACCAAGTTCAGAACAAATCAACTATTTTGAGACTAATTCAAACTTGCATTATTTGACTGATACTCAAGTAATTCCTGATTTAAGAACTAGACCGTTGGGATGCTAAAACATGAATCCAATTTTTTACAATTACTAAAAAAAAAGCAATTCAACTACACTACATTATACTATAGTATACTGACAATATCAACTAGGCCAAATTAAAACTGTTAACTACATAGTTCACATACTCTTAAGAATGAGTTAAACTGAATTAACAGTCTACAAGCTATCGATCCAAGAATAGTCCAATTACAGTTCAAACAGCTATTCTAATATTGCAAAATAAATACTGAGCATTCATTTAACTGGCAACTATCAAATTGTAAAACAATGGACAACATCCAAATGTGCAAGGTCCGGTGAACGCTTTCATTTCAACTTCAAATCAAGCTACATCGAGGTGATTCGAAGACGTGTACCTGGCGAAGGAAATACAACGAAGAAAAGGAGGAGATCAGTAGCAGATAACAACACAGCAAACAACAGCAGATGATCACAGTAGTCCAGGAAAAGTTCAGGAGTCCATAAGTGTTTTGAAAATCAAACAGAAGCAGTAAATCTACCAAACACAGCACCAAATTGATCCACAATAAACCTAGCAACACTTAGGACTTCCAGCAACCAGTGACTCAACTTGGAAACCAACCAGTTATGGAAAAACCACTATGAGAGTTCACGATTTACTCAATGGAATAGTGTTTTTCTCAATAGAATAGTAACCTTTCTCTAAATTGAAAATACCTTGAAGCACTGAGAAAAGCTCTCTAAAACTGATTAAACACTCAAGAATTGATAACTCTCAAAAAGATCTCTCAACTCTTTTAACTAACCAAGAACCTAAGAAAGCTGATTGCTTCTTTATCTAAAAAAACTTCTGATATTCTTTCGAGTGTGACCTCTGAAACTGATTTCAAAAGCCAGCCCCTTATTCTGTCAAAACCCCCTTCTATTTATACCCAAAACTCGAGCTCTTCACAACTATTTAGAACACTTAAACTATTCAGAAACCATTCTCACCCATGATATTCCCTGACAGCTCATTACTATGTGTCTAATCTCTTTTTTAATTCACTTGTTCCCCACTAACCTTTGTCTTTTCTTTATTTAAATTTCAAACAGGTATGGGCACCCATTTCTTAATCCCTTTCCTTTAAAAAACCCATGATGTCCCTGATTCCCAATCCATAATGTATTAATTAATAAATTAATTTAATGGTCACACTAGTACTTTTACTGACAGAACACTAAGTCATTTTCAGGTTTCAAGTCCAAATTACCCCTAAAACTACTGAAACTACTATCCTACCCCAATCCCCTTTCAATCTATACTAATCCCCATCAGCTATAACAAATACAACTCATCAAATTCAATCAGCAGTTTAAGCTAGAACTTAGATTAGATCAAATAGCATCAAAGTAAAGACCAATGAATCAGAATTCAATTAAACTCAAATGTCAAGAATGCAATTTCAACCCATCAGACTAAGATACAACTGGAAATTAAACAGACCTAAGTTTAAACATACAAGCACAGGCGTTATTCGTGAAAACCAACAACACATTCAAAGATATTGAATCAGGGACGAAATGAAAACTCAAACTATTAATGGTTCTACATAAAACCTAATGCTAATTTGAACTAAGAGACTCCGAAGAAAAACAAAAATAAAGAAGAGGAGGAAGAAAGGAAATGATCAAGCTTGACCGAGAATTTAAAAGGAAACTCGCCTGTCCAACTAACTCGCACCACGAACTCGATTTGATCAAAGTTGACCTTCAAAGCGTCTTGACTCACCCGGAACTGAGGCTAATCATTTGTTCTTTTGTCAAGAACAAATGACCAGTATCAATTTCTGCAGTGAGTCGACCTCCTTGCTAGTAGAGACCTAGTCGTGTGACAGCAGTTCATTGAGAACTGGTTTTAAAGTTTTAGGGCTCAGGCTCAGATTTGAGACTCGAAAGGATGTAGTGATATTCGAGGGAAAATAATGACAGATTATGTATGAGGAGGTCAAGGTGATTGTAGGGTGTGATTTTGGTGGTCGTCAGATGAACTAGGGTTTGAGGTCGATTCTTCGATCTAAGATTCG
Source organism: Nicotiana glauca (assembly GCA_026770625.1). Lineage (NCBI taxonomy): Eukaryota > Viridiplantae > Streptophyta > Magnoliopsida > Solanales > Solanaceae > Nicotiana > Nicotiana glauca. The sequence continues at coordinate 32,149 of MU720345.1, read as the reverse complement.
AAGGGTTCTGTCATGATTCAAGGGACAAGGGACCTAGATTTGGAAAGAGGGTGGTTTGGTGGTTCAGGGGTGTTATTTTGGTGGTCATCGGAGGTGGTTCCGCCGGGTTTCAGGCGGTGGAGAAGGGTGGCGGCTAGGGTTCGGGAGGGGTCGTCTCTGATATGTCTGATAGAGATGATGGGGCGAAGGGGGGTTTGGTTTGGATGTGGGGGCGGGGTAGGTTATACGTTTATATACGGGGGAAAGAATTGATCCTGGCCGTTTGATCAACTGAGATCAACGTCCTGGATCGCTCACTTAAGTGAAACGACGTCGTTCCATTTTCCTTGAGATCGGGTCGGGGCATGGGGGTTATTTGAGGCCGTTGGATCAAATAAAATGAACGGCTTGGATCAATTGCCTGATACGGCATCGTTTCGGCTAATCTGGGGGCAGGCTAGACCGTTCGATCTTGGGAGATCAATGGTTCAGATTTTGCACATCAAAACGACGTCGTTTGGGTGGTCTTGGAGACGGATCAAATTGGACCGGGTGAGGCGTGTTGAATTGGGCCTGGGATTTTATTTAATTTGGACGGCCCAGTCCGATTTCTCTTCTTTTTTCCATTTTTCTTCTTTTCTTTTATTTCCTTTTTAATTCCTAATTTAAAAACCAAAATCCTAGATTAAATCATAAAACCAAAATTAACTTGAAATACTAATTAACTCTTAATAATAATGATCACACATAATAAAATAATGAAAAATTACACAATTTGACATTAACACTAAAATGCGAAGTACATTATTTTTGTGATTTTTTCCAATTTGTAAAACAAACTTAATCACTCCTAATTGTAGAATTAAATCCTAAATACAAACGCAACATATTTTTGTATTTTCTATTAATTTAACAAACAAACACGCACAGACAAATGCGAACAAATAAAAGAAAAATAACACAAAATCTGCAAAATCATGAACAACACAAAACTATTTTATTTTGAATTTTTGGGAGTAGTTCTCGTAGGGCAAAAATCACGTGCTCACAGATATGAGAAAGGCTATGAAACAATCTTGGCACTTGAGGTGGTTTATTACATAACTCAGGGAGGATGTCCTAATCAGGTGCTGAAAGTTTGGGCCTATTTCAGGCTCTCTATAGTGTAATTTTTACTGTTCTTATGTAATTCATTTCAGTATTAGTATGTAATAATCATTTGTAAATGACTCCGGGGTTGGATATAGAAAATGGGTGGGTAATATGCATGTTGTAGTATAATCCAGTGTAGATACCATGCATGTAGGACTTTACACTTTACTATGTTAGAAATCATGCCTATATGGTTTTATTACAATATTTGCCTCACCATGTGTAAGCACGTGATTTTTTCCCTATACGAAATACTCCTATAAATTCTCAAGAAAATAGATTTTTTGTTATTTATTTGCCATTTTAGGAATTTTTGTAGAATTTTATGCATTTTCTGCATGTTTAAATTTTGTTTAAATCATGAAAAATACCAAAAATATCACGCATGGTATTTAGGCTTTATTTTTACATTTTTAGAATTAGCCAGTACTTACTTTTTTTATAAAAATTAAAAATCACAAAAATTGCTTCATTTTTACGCTTTTCCCCTTTATTGATTTTTTTCTCTTTTAATTTAGGGTTACGTAGCTTTTATAATCTTTATAATTAGTTTAATTTAACATTTTTAGATAATCTAGGATTTTAATTAGGATTTTTAATTAAAAAAAGGGAAAAATTAGAAAATAAAAGAAAGGAAATTGGAAAAAAGAGTTTGATTTGAATTTGGGCCAAATCCCACACTCAAATCTGTCCAAACCCAAGCCCAATACCATACTCAACACCCTCTTGGCCCAAACTCTTTTTTATTAAAAGGCAAGACCTAGACCTAAGTACATCAGATATTTCCATATTCTTTAGACCCTAAGGGTATCTCCAACCTTGCCCCCATCCCCCAAAATGGGGGCAATTTTGAGAGAAATTGTCTTCCAACCCTCCCCTATTTTTGTCTCCAAAATGGGGGATGAATAGTGTTCCCTCAAATATGGAGGTACACTATTCATCTCCCCCATTACTATTCACCAATATTTTATTATTATTTTATTATTTAATCTTTTATTTTATCTCTTTATATACACTTAATTATATTTATTTAATGTTTTTATAATATTAATATTATATCTTAACTTTGATTTATAATTTTGATAAATTAATTTTCACGCATTTATTATTTTTATGTAAAATTATAAGTTAAATTTATTATAAGATGTAATTGTACAAAAATATATAATTATCTCAAAAAATGAATGGTGCAAATATAAAATATTAGATGTTGCTAAAATTGAAAAGTGAAGATTGAAAAGACATTAAATGAAAATTCATTAAAATTGCAGTAGATGAGAATCAACGATTTCAAGAATTTTTAGCTCAACATAGAAGAATTAAGGACAAAGATGCTCATTTTGCACTTCGTAATGTGTTAATAGATTATTTATGGGAGAATACTAGAGGTTGAAGTTGAATATTTATCTAGTATTTCAAATGAATTTTATCGTTATGCAATATGTATTTAATTAATCTTGTATCGCAATGATTTCACTTTTATTTGAATTATTAGTTAATCTATAATAATTTCTTACAAATTATATTATTTAAAATTTTATGGATTTTTTATATATTATGGAAATTACAAATTAATACAATAAAAGATGAAATTTGTTTAATGGAAATTAAAAAATGAAATTGAAATGAAAGATAATAATATATTATAGAAGAGAGAGAAGAATATAAAAAAGTTTGGGGGAAAAATGGGGGAATGGTTGGAGTAAGTTGTCCCAAAAATGGAGAAATCCCCATTTTGGGGACAAAAAATGGGGGCAAGGTTGGAGATGCCTAAGGATCAGCACCGTTCTCTATCATCTGGTCCAACAATAAAGATCGCCCTCTCTGAAAACCAACAACGAGGTACTCATTCTCCAATCCTCTCTAACCAAATCCATGAACACCTCCCTTTGAAGAAAACCAAGCCGCCACTGGTTTCATTTCTCTAAAAAGCTATACAAATCTTCACTCAAATCTGGACAGAAAAAGAGATCTGTAGCAATTGGACAAACTTAGGATTCCAAATCTGAAAAATACAAGAAAATTATAGAGAAAAATCCGAAGAAACATCACAGAAAGAGATTTCAAAGCTGCTGCATTTTGTCGACTACACTTTATACAAGTCTTGATTCCTCAATCTGATTTTCAACTGGGAATATAAGCTGTCTTGTGTTATCCCTGATGCTGATCTTGCCGAGCTTCGTTCTTATTGTTATCTAGTCTTTATTTGGCTCAATTCAACTCTTTCCTCCATCTAACAGGTAAAAATGAAAGCTCTGTAATTGTTTGAACTTTAAATGTTAAGAAATATTGGCTCTTTCATGAATTTCGGATGATCTTAGTTTGTAATGAGTTTTTCTGTTAATACTTTGTGAAGAACAATGGACATAAATTAGCCAAATCATAGAAACATAAGAGCAGCTACATGGAAAATGGTTTGATAAAAATTAGGAGTTCTATTCAATATTTCAGCATATTTTTAAAAAGGTTGAAGAGCTTAAGTCTGGTTCGATTAGTAAGAGCATGAGGATTTGGTCCTTTGTTTAATTCTGAGTCGATATGAATAGCCTTGTATGTGTCAATTTGTTGAACATCTTTAGATTTTGAGTCGTTGAACATTCTACATATTTTGCTTTTTTTTTTCTTTAAAAAGATGATTTAAATGCTTACGATTTGGATTGTTCTCTCTTGTTGGGTAGTTCAACTGTAAAGATAAATTGTAGTAGCTGAAGGGTACGTGATAGGAATGGCCATAGTTTTAAAATGGTGTTATTTGCTTATAAATGGGTTTAATATATGTTTAAATGTTTATTTATTCTTAACTAGGGAAAGAATGTAGCACTGTTTTTTTTTGTCAATACTATAGGTTCAATTATTCATGCTTCAATTAGTACTATAGAGATATTAAAATATTTACTGTGATAGACCAAACCTTTTTTTTTTTTGATGATTTCATACTAAAATATTTGTTGTGTGTCACGACCCCAACCCCGGTCGTGATGACGCCCAACACAATGCTAGGCAAGCCTGACCAATTAACAACCTTAACCCAATTTATTATACAGTTCATTATTAATTAACATAGATAAATAACCAAGTCATAACACTAAACGTCTGAAATAAGAGTCTAACATGCAGAATATCAAATAAAAACCTACTACATAGCCCATAAGGATCCGGTGTCACAACTCTGAGCCACTAATACATGTTTATTAACCTAATGCAAAATAGTCTCGGGAATAAGAAATAAAATAAAAGGTAGAAGGAAGAGATCAGGTCTGCGGACGCTATTGCAGCTACCTCGATGCTCCCGGATATGTGTTGCTCAGCATAAAATCCTCACTCAACCTCAGATACACTTGGATCTGCACGCGAGGTTCAGGGAGTAATGTGATTACTCCGACCCAGAGAGTAATAAATATAAATAAAGACTGAGAATAAGAAATCACGTAAAAAACACGAAGTAATCTATACTGCGGTAGTTAAATCAAGTAAAATGGAATCAATAAAACAATGAAATCGAAATGTAGAAATGCTACGACAATTAAGCAATTAAGAAACAAATATAGAAAGATAATCATCACATAATATGGTACGCTCTAGTACCCGCTGCGCGTGCATCACGATCCATTTATTTATCGTCGACGGCGCTCACTAGGGGTGTGCAGACTCTGGGAGGAGCCCCTTATGGCACAAGCACAATATCAAGCCATCTTGTGGCGTCAACTAGGCCCTCGGCCTCATATCAATATCAATATAATACTGTTGCGGCACGCAGCCCGATCCCATACTCAGTCTAGAAATCAAATAAGCCCCTCTGGCCACAATAATATAACAATTCTCAGCCAAAACATCATTAAAAATATCATTTAATTTTTCAAATCTGGGTAAAAGTGGCTGAATTTGTAAAACGGTATTAAATAGTAGGACTGATTTCAAATAATGTGTCAAAATGGTGAGAAACCAGTAGTAGCAAACCCCGAAGGGTTCAAACAGTTGGCATGAAGCCCAAATATGATGATAACAAGTAAATTTCAGCCAAATGCGCAGTAAATTCGTCAATTAGGGTGGACCAAGTCACAATCCCCAACGGTCCTCTACTCCACGCTCGCTATTCGGCGTGCAAGTCACCTCAATATAGCACTACTATGTGCAAATTCGGGGTTTCAAACCCTCAGGACATCATTTACATCTATTACTCACCTCAAGCCGGCCAAAACTCTAGCTCGCTATGCCCTTCCCTCTCAAATCGTCCTCCTCGCGTGAAGAATCTGACCAAAACAACAACAAATACGTTACGATAGGCTAAGGGAACAAAACCCAAGAAAAAACAATCGAAAAATATAAAAAATCCCGAAATTAGCAAAACCCGAGCCCCGGGCCCACTTCTCAAAACTCAGAAATTTTTACACCAATGGGTTTTTTATCTCTCCACGAGTCTATGCATATAAAGAGAACCAAAATCGGAGTCCAAATGACCCCTCGAATCCCAATTTAAAATCTCAAAATCTCAAGCCCTAGTTCTTCCTTCTTTAGCAAAATTTCCATGAATTTCTAGGTTGATTTCACATAATAATCACATTTTTAGTTCATAGGACTTACCTCCAATCAATCCTCTTCGAAACCCTCTTCAATTTCTCCTAAATAGCTCTCAAAATGCCCAACAACGGAGAAAAATATGACCTAGCTCGTGGAGGAAATGTTTAAAAACTATTTTGCCCAGCTCCGATTTTCTTCAATCCGATCGCGGCCCCAGGCTCGTGATCGAGAAGAGAAATATTTTAACACTTCCAAATTGGCCTATGCGAACGTGACCTGTCTTATGCGAACGGGATGAATGACTTCCCAGAACTATACGAATGCGGACACCCCACTACGAACGCGATGCACCAAAAACTTCTCCGCGATTGCGGACCCTCTATTGCGAACGCGTAGAACAAAACTCAGGCCTGCCAAAATCCTTCTATGATATCGCGGCCCCAGGCTCGCGATCGTGAAGATCAAAATACCCCTGCACAGCTGCTGCAATTTCTGCAATATCTCAAAGTCAAAAACATTCCGTTTAGCCATCTGAAACCACCCCGAGGCCCCCGGGACCTCAACCAAAAACACCAACACATCCTAAAAAATAATTCAAACTTGTTCCACTCATCAAAACACCTCGAACAACACCTAAACCATCAAATTACATCGGATTCAAGCCTAAGTTCTTCTAAAATTTCTGAAACACGCATTTGATAAAAAAACCCAATCAAATCACTTCCGAATGACTTGAAATTTTACAAACACATCCCAAGTCACATAAAGAAGCTAAAACAACTTTTGGAATCTCATTCCGACCCTTGGATCAAAATCTCACCTATCAACCGGAATTCGCAAAAATACTAACTTCGCCAATTCAAGCTTAATTCTACACCGGACCTCAAAAACCACTTCTGATCATACCCCTAAGTCACAAATCATACCCCGAATCTAACTGAATCATCAGAAATTCACATCCGAGCCGTCAACACATTAGTCAACATCCAGGTGACTTTTCCAAACTAAGCCTTCCTTAAAGAGACTAAGTGTCTCATTTCCTTCTAAAATCAATCCAAACCAACTCAATCGCACAAGACACTGATAATGAAGCATGAAGAAATAGAAATAGGGGAAACAAAGCGGTGACTCATAAGACGACGGGTCAGGTCGTCACACTGTGATAGTGTTGTCAATCTTTGTATGATAATACAACGTAGGATAATTCCTAATGCAGTCTCAAACTTCGAAAATATCCGAATGCATAAGTTCGTAGTTTGCTTTAGGTGCGACTTAGTCTATTATCATGACTATGTATACGTTCGCGTAACATAATTATGATTTAAAAAAAAAATCGAGGTATGCATTCGCGCAACTTCGACCAAACTTTCTTAACAAATAAACAAAGCTTATTAATAATGGACACGTTCGCGTGACATGGTTGTTAACGCGCCAAAGGAAAATAGTATACGTACGCGTAACTCGATTCTTTAATTATGAATAATCAAGTGATTAAAACCGGTAAAAGATAAATGCACATAGGTCCTAAAAATGAGTAGTTAAATAATTTAAGCCATGTAATAATCACTAAGCGACTGTGCTAGAACCACGGAACCCGAGAATGCCTAACATCTTCTCTCGGGTTAACATAATTTCTTATCTAGAATTTCTGATTCGCAGACTTTTACAATAAAAGTCGAATTTTCTCGATTTGGGATTTTAAAATAAACCGGTGACTTGGGACTCCATAAATATTCCAAGTGGCGACTCTGAAAAATTAAATAAATAATCACATTTCGAATAATGTCACTTAAATTGAAAAAATTCCCTTATACTACCCTCTGGGTGTGTGTAAAAAAGGAGGTGTGACGGCTCTGGCGACTCTGCTGCGGCCAAGAACCCAAAACTTCCGGTTCAGGGTTCAAGAATTCGAGCTTGTTAATGTGATTTTTATTTGGCTTTATTGTTGACATTATTGTATTTTGTGGACTTAATGTGCTAATTGTCATTTACCGCTTTGATATTACTTGAACTGTGTTTAAATATCTTCTTACGCCACCTCTCTAAGTCTTTTGAAAATAGTGCACACGTTCGCGTGGCCCGTTTTTTCTGTAGAAATTATACCAAATAGATCGAGGCTGGGCCAGCAACAAGGCGGGCAGACTTTAGTGCTCCCAGTATGTTGCCCCCTCTTAGGCCCCAGCTATCCACTCGGGTAAGCTAGGTCTACAACAATAAACACAGGTTTTTAAACCTAGTATAACAAAGCCTCATGCCAGATCCCTAGTAGGAATGTTTGTTTGCATAATGTGCATTTGACTTTGGAGACTCAACGCAGGGGTTGGGTCCGTCTAGGACAAGTGTACCCAAATCAAAAGACTACCCTGATGCATCTTATGTGCTACTTGCACATTTGTTAATTTCGGCTTGAATGTTGACCAACTTCTAGAATAGAGGAAGAAAATTAAAAAAAAAAAAGAAAAAAAAAGAAAAAAATATAAAATAAAAAAAACTGAGAGGTAGGTGTTTAGAAAATTCTGAAACTCTACCGAAATTCTGAAAGAAAAATCATTTCAAAATGAGCCCAAAATTTTCAAGTTCCATGTTTCCCGAGTTCTGTCAAAACTGACCGAACTATGCGGGTCTCATTCTCACTGGATGTGAGATACGTAGGCAAACCTCAACGGTTCCGACCTCAATTTTTAAAAAATCCAAAAAAAAAATTTCCTTTAGTTCCTTCTTTAAAAATCTTTCCTTAGAAAATTCAAATAAAGAGTTGTTTTTAAAAGAAAAATGGTTTCCTTCCTTCTAATGTAGTTCATGCAAAAAAAAAATTCAATAAAAATCAAAATCCAAAATACTGGTTTTCTTCATTTTGAGGTATTTTTCCCAAAAATCCAAAAAAAAAAATCAAAAACAAAATCCGAACAAATACTTTTTAGATGTCTTTCTTTTGTAAATGTCCATAAAAATTTTGAAAAATTGAACTCCAAAAATATTTTGGCTTTTCATTAGAAGTACTTTTGTAAATAAACAAAAACTCAAAAATGCAAAATATTTTCTTAAAAGTACCACTTTTGAAAATTAATGGGCAACATCCAAAATTCAAAAATATTTTCTTTCTTTCTTAGAAAAAGATAAAACAAATGAAAATTCAAACAAAAATATTTTCCTTTTACTTTTGAAATCCCAAAGTTCCAATCAAAATAAAAGGAATTTTTAGAAGTCTTTCTTTCAAAAATCAAAATAAAAAAATCAAAAGAAAAAATATTTCCTTTCTTCTTTTAAAGCATTTCTCTCAAAAATTAAGAGTTAGGTTATTTACTCTATTCTCGATCTTCCCGAACTATGCAAGATCTGATTCATGCGGGGTCATCATACGTAGGCAATCCCCATCGGATTCGATCATAGCCATAAAATTAATTGAGTGAAAAAAAAAGAGTGACAAAAAAGTAAAAAAGGAGAGAGTGATGAGAAAATAAAAGAGTAACAAAAAAAAGAGTGCAAAAAATAAAAGAACGGCAACAACGAGATGAAGAAAAAAATAAGAGTGATTAAAGAGAGGCAGAAATGAAGAAAAGTGGTACATAATGAAAAGTGCTAGTTAAGGCCATGATGAAACATGCAACCGTTCGAACACGGTAGAAGCGTTTAACTGTTAGGTGCATTGCATCATGACGTGCGATTTCCTATATGTTAAATGTTTCAAAACTAACAAGGTTGTTGGATGTGGAAGCATTTAGCCAGCTTTTGGCGGTTGGTTTTGTTGGTAGTCTAGCCTCCCCTCTTTCATAAGATCCAAAGGCACATATGGCATCCGCAAGCAATCTACCAATCATCGGTCCTGAGGATAGACCAACATCAACTATTCTGCAGCTAGAATCAGCTGCGGTTGAAGAGAATAAAATGTTGCATCTCTGCATATTTGAAATGTGGAACGCCTGGTCTAATGGTAGGGAACCGCCAAGTGCAATCCCTGGGTTCCCTGAGTTGATCCCCAGGTCAAGTGAGGTTACCAACACCCTTGTGCCCGACCTGCACCCTCCAATGCTCTCTAATGATCATGGCATACCTCATATGGTTCGCCCCCAGGCACCAGCTTCTATGGCGCCGCCTACAATGTTCACATTTTAGGGTCCACATCTTCAGTCAGAAATAGCGTATGAGACCCCATACTCTTTCACTCAACCTCCGCAATATAATCTCTCAAAGGAGCAAGAAAAGGTTGTTAAAAATCCTGAGCAAGAGGAAATGGCTCGGAAGATGAAGAGCCTCGAACAAAACCTGAAAAACGTGCAAGGTCTGAGTGGCCAAAAGAGTGTCTCATACTCTGACCTCTGTATCTTTCCCCATGTCCACTTTCCAGTTGGCTTCAAGATGCCAAAATTTGAAAAGTACGACGGGCATGGAGACCCGGTTGCTCATCTGAAATGATACTGTAACCAGTTGAGGGGTGCCGGTAGAAAAGAAGAGCTGCTGATGGCCTATTTTGGGGAAAGCCTCACCGGAATCGCTTTTGAGTGGTATACGGATCAAGAAATTACTTATTGGCACGTGTGGGATGATATGGCTCGAGATTTTGTCCGCTAGTTCCAGTATAATGTGGACAATGCTTCCGTCAGCAACACTGTGTCCAATTCGAAAAGTAAAACCGCGGAAAGCTTCCGTGAATATGCTGTCAAATGGCATGAGCAAGCTGCTAGGGTAAAGCCAATAGATGAAACTGAAATGGTCACTGTCTTTCTACAGGACCAAGAGGCTGACTACTTCCAGAACATGATGTCTGCTATGGGTAAGCCATTTACTGAGGCTATTAAAATTGGGGAAATGGTTGAAAACGATTTAAAAACAGGACGAATCTTCAATCATGCTGCTTTTAAAGCCACATCACAGTCTGCTCAGAATGGTTCGGAGAGTTTGATAAACAGAAATGGGAATGAAGAGGGAGTCATGATGGTCTCAAGCTCGAGGGGTCCCGCAGGTCATTCAGCCAATCATATGTGCCTCCTATCGTCACACCACACTATTCTCCCCTTCAAGATGATGCTTATGATGTGGCACCGCCTCCCTATGTGGTGATGAGCGTGCAATCTTACGCGCATCCACAACATCATACACCAAGCTGAACTCCACCTCCCATAAATGCCCATCCTTACCAATCTACATATAATCCTCAACCAAATGATTCCCAGTACAATCTTCGCCCAAGAGAGCCTTTCAGAAAGAATCAGTTCACCCCTATTGGTGAATCGTATTCAAACTTGTTCCAAAAGCTAATTAGGGTAAATCTTTTGCAGCCAGTGGCCCGGAACCAGCCGAACCCCGAGTCCCCCTCGCACCGAGCTGATGCTATATGTGAATACCACTCCGGAGCAGTGGGACACAGTACAGAGGACTGTTGGACCCTCAAAAGAGCAGTTGAAGATTCGATTGAAGCCAAAATAATTGTTTTTCAGGATGAGGAAGCTCTTGATGCGATAAACAATTTGTTGCCTGCCCACAACGATGGGCCAATAGTCAAAATAATGTGTGGAGATGAGGAATTTGATCCTGCAAAGAAGATCATTGCAGCCATTGCCGAGACAGAAGAAAAGCCAAAAAATGGTCGCCGGGCATGAAAGTTCCTCATCAGACGAGAGTCTCGGTAGCCAGTCTTGCTATCCTTTCTACATCTGAATTATCTCAGGGTGTGATCCAGATATTTTACTTTATTGTCTTACTTCCCAATATAAACCGTTCTATCTCAACAAAAAAATCAAAAATCAAATGAAATTAATATTTCATTGTCCAGGAATGTCTCGTTTCTTAATCTTGTTATTTTTCTTTCTTACTCTCTTTTTAGTTTTGTTCAATGTAGATTTTAATAACATGACATGCTTGCGTACTTGTTGCCCAGATCCTAAAAGTTGTCAGACCTCGAAATAATGAATCAAGGATCAGATCCCAATGAGGATAAAGTTTAAGGAAATAACACAAAGACTTGGAACAACTGAAGGAAAATTAGTTCCATACATTACAACAAGAGTACTGTCGAAAGAGTGCATTGAACTTATTACACATCGAAGAAAATGTCCCTAAATCAACTGTCAATGCAAATACAATGAAAAGGTATTATGTTGGATCCTCTGTATAGTTCTAATATTCTCCGGTTGGGATGACGAAGGCTTTCATTCTCGCTACTCAAACACTATCAAACCTTTGCAAACCCTTTGAGCCGGTTACTTTTCTTTGATTACCCTCTTTGGAACCTGAAAGTGTTAATACAAAAAAAAATGAAAAAAAAAAGAGAAGAAAAAAAAGAGAAAAAAAGACAAATAAATTGAAATGAAAAATGAAAGATGAATAAAAAGAGAGAGGAAAATGGAAATGAATTGAAAAATGAAGGAGAAAGAAAAAGAAAGAGAAAACAAAATAGAAGAAAAACAAAAATAAAATATTTCCTAAACTACTTTCGACTTGATTCCGAAAGGTTACGTAGTTAGCCTCTCTCTAGGGTTCAGTCACACGAAATAAAAATCAAAATTCCCCCCTCTCCCCCAAAAAAATAAAAAGAAACTGGGGCAAGTGTTATAATGGTTTGGCGGTGATCCCTCCTCCCCCCCCCCACCAAAAGGTTCCAAAGTTGTAACTCAATCCAAATCCTTTTTACCCAAACTCTATTCAAGTCCTTCTGATTAATCGGTGAGAATGTTCAAAGATTAGAGAATACAACTACTTGGATCTGATACAGTCAAAATGAGAAAAATAAAATGAGAGAGTCTTATTGGTGAAAACCTACACAGGCACCGTGAGGCGATAGTAAGCAAAGAAATCAAAATGAGAGTCTTGTTAGTGAAAACTTGCAAAGAGCACTATAAGGGGTGGGGTGAGAACGAAATGAGAGAAGTCAGCTTGTGAAAACTCGCAAAGGGCGCCCCTGATCGAAAAGAGGATCTTCACAGCCATCGGCACCGACAAAGTCCTGGCAAGGTTTCTAGATTTGAGGCAAAAATGGTGATGAATTTTTGAGAGTCGGACGGTTGACACAGATCAGACATCTAGTCCAAAATGCATGTCATGTTCATTGAAGTCCGTATGTACTCCAGATAAGTCCTTCTTTCCTTTCCCCGAAAGGGACACATCTTGTTTAAACTGATTATCCATTCCCTTGTTTGTTTTATTTGAATCCTTTTCAGTCTAACTCTATTCCAAAACTAAGACAAAGAAAGGACGGTAAGACTGATTTATAGAGCTTTCATTTGACATGAGCCAATGTAGAAAGAGGCACCCAGCCTCGTCAGGGGCAACAAGTCGGTAGGGAAATGCCCACACAGGCGAAATAAAGTTGAAAGTTAAAGTCCCACGTGACCAACCTTCATGGTAAAGTCTAGAAAAACTAGAGGTTCTCCAGGGCATGAAATGGAATCGATCCTCAGGGAACAAGCAATTGCACTTGAGGTCTTCGTCAAAGAAGCTGGGACGAGATTAAGTGATTGAAAAAGTCCACAAAACCAACCACCGTTTCAAACTAACAATGGTTATTTCTTTAAAACATGAAACATGTGCAATTCAAAGGAACCTTGCAAGAAGCAGGTACAACCAAAAGAAACTACGCAAGGGCTAGAAACAGCTCTGCAGCAATGATCAATCCAAAAGGGAGGTTTCCTTCAAGTTCTTTCCTGCATTTTTACTCATTTTCTTAAACTTAAAAAAATGAAATGAAGAATGATGGAAAAAAAGAAGAAGAAAAATAAAAATCCCAAAATAATGGTAGCATAGGGTCTCCAATCTCTAGTTGCATCCTCTCCAAACTAGGGCCCTATTCCCTAGCTATCCCTTGCATAACCCAAGGACCTTTTTCCTTTTATCTTGGCATAACCCGTGGATCTCCCTGGCATAACCCAATGACCTTTTTTCTTTTATCCCGGCATAACTTGTAGATCTCCCTGGATGATCTCCCTAGCATAACCCAAGGACCCTTTTTCTTTTTTCCCGGCATAACCCGTGGACCTACCTGACATAACCCAAGGACCTTTTCCTTTTGTCCGAGCATAACCCGTGGACCTCCCTGGCATAACCCAAGGACCTTTTTCTTTTATCCCGGCATAACCCATGGATCTACCTGGCATAACCCAAGGACCTTTTTTCTCTTTATCCCAGCATAACCCATGGACCTCCCTGGCATAACCGAGGGACCTTTTTTTTTCTTTTATTCCGACATAACCCGTGGACCTCCCTAGCATAACCCAAAGACCTTTTTTCTTGTCCCGGCATAACCCATGGACCTCCCTGGTATAACCCAAGGACCTTTTTTCTTTACTTCCGGCATAACCCGTGGACCTCTCTGGCATAACCCAAGGACCTTTATTATTTCCTCCCTGGCATAACCCAGGGACCACTTTTTCTTTTCTCCCGGCATAACCCGTGGACCTCCCTGGCATAACCCAAGGACCTTTTTTCTTTTCTCCCTAGCATAACCAGATGACCTTTTTCCTTTTCTCCCCGGCATAAGCCGTGGACCTTTTTCCTTTTCTCCCAGCATAACCCGTGGACCTCCCTGGCATAACCCAAGGACCTTTTTTCTTGTCTCCCAGCATAACCCGTGGACCTCCCTGGCATAACCCAGGGACCGTTTTTCTTTTCTTCTGGCATAACCCGATGACTTCCCCGGCATAACCCGAGGACCCTCTTTTCTTTTCTAGCATAACCCGGTCAACTTTCCAGCATAACCTGGCAATTCTCCCAATTTAGTGATTCACTCCCTATTCCCAAGAATACACAATCCCGACTTTCATTGCTTTCAAAAAAAAAGTTTAGAATTATGTTATAATAACTCACGAAATTTTCCTAGTGAAAACTGGGGCAAAACATTTCGTTCATTTGTTTATTATGGTGTCTGAGCAGGTTTTACCTTGAGGCATAGGGTTTGAGATGACCAAAAGAATGAGTCTCAATCCAAAATAAAGGAAAGATGAGAAAATAATAAATGAAGTGAACTCAGAGTGCTGAAGCGGAGAAAGACGCGGACTGCCCAAGACATGATTGAAATCATAGGTTTCGCATGTCCCGCCTTGATCCAAAACTGAAGAATGAACCAACGGTTATAGCTGGTGAGCATCAAGATTCAGATGAGAGTCTGCAGCAAGAGCCATCCAAGACTCAAGATCAAGCTTCAAAGGATTTATAGATAGGAATCTTGTAACTCGTAGTTGATAGACTTAGCTAGTTTAGATTTTCATTTTTCATTTTGGTATAATAAAGAGTTCAGCAAGTAGAAACAACAACAACAACAGTGAAATCACAGCTTCCCTGTAGTCCCAACTACCAAAACTTCCAGAACTACGCTAACCAGATTCATTTATAGCCAAGGATATGTAGGCAACCTCTGAAGCAAGGTTCGGTCAAATTCTTTTAAAAAATACTTCTCATGGAGTTTCAAACGGGCAAAAATCCCTCATATTGCTCACTTTATCTTTGCCCGAAAACTCTTCATGTTTCCGAGCAAAGAGGGGCAGCTATAAGTACGTAATTTTTGCCCTATACGAAATACTCCTATAAAATCTCAAGAAAATAGATTTTTTGTTAATTATTTGCCATTTTAGGAATTTTTGTAGAATTTTATGCATTTTGTGCATGTTTAAGTTCTATTTAAATCATGAAAAATACCAAAAATATCACGCATGGCATTTAGGCTTTATTTTTATATTTTTAGAATTAGCCAGTACTTATTTGTTTTATAAAAATTAAAAATCACAAAAATTGCTTCATTTTTAGACTTTTCCCTTTTATTGATTTTTTTCTCTTTTAATTTAGGATTACGTAGCTTTTATAATTTTTATAATTAGTTTAATTTCATATTTTTCGATAATCTAGTATTTTAATTAGGATTTTTAATAAAACAAAAGGAAAAAAATTGAAAATAAATGAAAGGAAATTGGAAAAAAGTGTTTGATTTGAAGTTGGGCCAAATCCCATACCCAAATATGTCCAAACCCAAGCCCAATACCATACCCAATACTCCTTTGGCCCAAACTCTTTTTTATTAAAAGGCAAGATAGACCTAAGTGCATTAAATTTTCCCATGTTCTTTAGACCCTAAGGACCAGAGCCGTTCTCCATCATCTGGTCCAAAAATAAAGATCCCCTTCTCTGAACACCAGCAACGAGGCACTCATCCTCCGATCCTCTCTAACCAAATCCTTGAACACCTCCCTTTGAATAAAACCAAGCTGGCCCTGATTTCATTTCTCTAAAAAAAGCAATACAAATCTTCACTCAAATCTGCACAGAAAAAGAGATCCGTAGCAACTGGACAAACTTAGGATTCCAAATCTGAAAATAACAAGAAAATTATAGAGAAAAATCTGAAGAAACATCACAGAAAGAGATTTCAAAGTTGCTGTATTTTGTCGACTGCACTTTGTACAACTCTTGATTCCTCAAACTGATTTTCAACTAGGAATATAAGATGTCTTCTGTTATCCCTGATGCTGATCTTGCTGAGCTTCGTTCTTACAGTTATATAATCTTTATTTGGCTCAATTCAGCTCTTTCCTCCATCTAACAGGTAAAAATGAAAGTTCTGTAATAGTTTGAACTTTAAATGTTAAGAAATATTGACTCTTTCAGGAATTCCGGATGATCTTAGTTTGTAATGAGTTTTTCTGTTAATACTTTGTGAAGAACACTGGACATAAATTAGACAAATTATTGAAACATAATAGCAGCTACATGGAAAATGGTTTGATAAAATTTAGGAGTTTTATTCAACATTTCAGCATATTTTTAAAGGGTTGAAGAGCTTAAGTTTGGTTTGATTTGTAAGAGCATGAGGATTTGGTCCTTAGTTTAATTCTGAGTCGATATGAATAGCCTTGTATGCGTCGATTTGTTGAACGTCTTTAGATTTTGAGTCGTTGAATTATACATAGTTTTAAAATGGTGTTATTTGCTTATAAATGGGTTTAGTGTATATTTAAACGTTTATTTATGCTTAACTAGAGAAAGAATGCAGCATTATTTTTTGTTTTGTCAATACTATAGATTCAATTATTCATTCTTCAATTAGTACTATAGAGATATTAAAATATTTGCTGTGATAGACCAATTCAATTGTTTTTTTTTTTGCTGATTTCATACTAAAATATTTGTTGTGATAGTGTTGTCAATCTTTGTATGATAATACAACGTAGGATAATTCCCATTGCAATCTCAAACTTCGAAAATATCCAAATGCATAATTCCGTAGTTTGCTTTAGGTGCGAGTTAGTCTATTATTGTGACTATGTATACGTTTGCGTAACACAATTATGATTTTTAAAAATAAAAATAAATCGAGGTATGCATTCGCGCAACTTCGACCAAACTTTCTTAATAAATAAATAAAGCGTTATTAATCGTGGACACGTTCGCATAACATTGTTTTTGACGCGCCAAAGGAAAATAGTATACGTACGCGTAACTTGATTCTTTAATTACGAATAATCAAGTGATTAAAAGAGGTAAAAGATAAATGAACATAGGTCCTAAAAATGTGTAGTTAAATAATTTAAGCCAAGTAATAATCACTAAGCGACCATGCTAGAACCATGGAACCCAGGAATGCCTAACACCTTCTTCCGGGTTAACAGAATTCCTTATCTAGAATTTCTGATTCGCAGACTTTAAAAATAAAGTCGAATTTCCTCGATTTGGGATTTTAAAATAAACCGGTGACTTGGGACACCATAAATATTCCAAGTGGCAACTCTGAAAAATTAAATAAATAATTTCATTTCGAATAATATCACTTAAATTGGAAAAACTCCTTTATACTACCCTCGGGTGAGTAAAAGGGAGGTGTGACACCATGTTACAATCAATGCCGATAGGGTTTTACTATACTTGCATTACCATGTGAGAAATCATGTTTAATAGGTCTTAAAAATTAGCTTCAAAAATAGATGTCATGCCTATAGGATATAATTTAATCCAACTTCTGTTATAACAAGTGTTACATGTTTGCTGTCATTAGTCATCATGCCTGCAATATTTTTTAAAATCAGTGTTAAACAACTAGATGTCATGCCTATAGGGAATAACTCTAGAAATGCTGCCTACAGATCCCAATTAGTTTCGCTAAATAAATCAATCCAATCCACGTTTTAGTTCGCTTCGAAACTAGTTTAATTAATGATTTATGTTGTCTAAAACAAGTTCTTTCAAAAACTGCCTTAATTTATCGTTAGATATCATGCGTATAAGGATTCAGGAGGCAGCTTTAAAACCTACCTTATTTTCACTATATAAAATATAGTCATCAGTATTATGCGCTTAGGCAAGCCTTAGGCAGTCAACTTTAAATCAAACCAGAATCATCTTTGTGGTTAGTGTTTAACTATCAACGTGTTAAAACCAGTAGGCAAGCGTAATTTGGACTTCTTTTCTGAGTCATGTAATAAATCTGGTTCAACTGTTGTCACTTAAATACCTTGTTAGGATCTGAATGTGGACCTTATCTAAGTATGGGTCATGCTATTTATGTGCAATGTATGTGGAGGTAAAACTGAGCCTTTCATTTGTCTTTCATGCTCCCCTTAATTGAAGTCCTACTTGTTTATTATATGTCGCCTTAGTATTTTACCTTTATAACTGAGGGTTTGCCAAGAAACCCCCTATAGGATATGAGTCCTAAATTGCTCCGGGACTGATAGGAAGGGATGGGTAACAACATGCAATAGAAGTCGAGAACAACCTTCACTTTAATTACCTTCACTGGGTGGGAAATGGTAGATATGGATATGATGACCAGTGCATTAATATCACGTGTAGCCCCTCTTTGAGGAGTGTCATACCGGGTATTGCATTGACGTGATCCATATTATAAACAAACCCAGGACACCCCTTTACATTCAAAAATATGCTTAGATTGTAATCCTTTCAAAATCTAGCTTCTTCATTAGTTGTTTTCGTGCACCTGTGTACTTGAACTTAAATCCCCTACAATTTGAGCCATATTTGTTTATTCTCTAATTGTACAAATTCACAAAAACTATCTGCCTGGATGTGAGCATGTGATTTTTGCCATACATGAAACGCTCCTACAAAATCTGAGAAAATAGATTTTTTCTATTAATTATTTTCTATTTTTTAGAATTTTTGTAGATATTATTATTTGTTTACATTTTTCTTGTTTGTTTAATTTAAATTATGAAAAATACCAAAAATATCATGCATTGCATTTAGGATTTATTTTTATACTTTTAGGAGTGATTAATTAGTTATTGGCTTTATTTAAAATTTAAAAATCACAAAAATAGCTCATTTTTATATTTTTTTTGTCTTTTAATTTTAGTTTATTGATTTTCCACTTTTAATATAGATTTAAGTAATGTTTACAATTTATATAATTATTTGATTAGTTTAATTTTACATTTTAGATAACCTAGGATTTTTAATTTTTGGTATTTTTAATTAAACAAAAAAAAATAATGGAAAAAGAAGAAACGGGAAGGATTTATTTGGTCTCGTCTCTTAAAAATTGGGCCAATCTTTCAAATTGGCCCAGTTAATTCCAAACCAGCTCCTAAACCCGCCCAAAACCTTGACCCGCCTGTGACCCGCCCCATTTCCCCTCATAATATAATCTACCTTATAACATCCCCCCCCCCCC
>MU720344.1:12602-29965 GCA_026770625.1 Nicotiana glauca | reverse complement strand
TTGGAAGAAATTAAGATCTAAAAGAAGTTTTGAACTATAAGAATTCAGATTTTTGAACTTCTTTGGATTTGAAATACAAATGTTGAGGCTCAGATTTGTAGAAATTGTTTTTGGGGGGAAATTAGAAGCTGGAAATTTTTTGGGGATTTTCAGAGATTGAAAACTTTTTTTTGGGAATTTTTCAGATTGTTAAAACTTGGGAAAGAAGGCAGGTAGCTACCTTTTATAGGCAGAAGAAGGGGAGGAAGCTTCTAGATTTCACTCACACTTTTTTCCCCTCTTTTATTTTCAGATTTTACTCATTAGTTCTTAAGTTTTGGCTTTTTTCTCAAGTCACTGCACTAAAGCTACTGAAATTTACCCTAAGGCCCTCTTCTAGAAGAGTCTAGAGTGTCCTAGCTTTATTTACAACATTGTTCTTATGTAGGAATGCCTATAATACCCTTGTCTTTATTCTGAAATTACAGACCCTAATAAACTAACCAAACCCTTCATGATTAATCAACAAAATCTAAAACCCTTCAGCTATAACCAAACACTTCCTAAAATTAATTCTAATTAGAGCTAAAATTAATTCTAGTTGAACTATGTTCTAAGGCTGGTAATAATGAACAAATGAACTACAACATAAAGAATTGAAGGAAGATTATCAGCAAATACAAATTAAAATTATAACCCTAAGATACTAAAATCAAATTAACAAGAACAACTCACTGAAAATCAAACCCTAATTTTAATTCAAGAATGAAAATCAAATCAGAAATTGTATTATATACATAACAAAATAACTCACTGATTCAAATCAGAAATCAAATCAAATCAAGAACAAGACAAAAATCAGATCAAATTAATGCCCAAAATTAATCCTAAAAGAGATGAAATACTAAACAAGAACAAACAAAATCAGGAAATTAATGCCTACAAAAATCTACAGATAAAAAACAAAAACAAGGAGAATTTAAACAAAAACTCACTGACTAACAATTATCACAACGTAAAACAAAAACAAACAGAAGAAATAATCAAATAAGAAGGAAAAGACCTTACTGATATAACTTCTACAGTCTTGCTTCTTAGATTTGAAATCCAGACCACTCTGGTGAAATTCGAATGCCATTGACAACGGATTTCAACATGAGGGAGGCGAGATGACCCTAGGGTGTTAATTTGGGGCTGATTGGGTGACCTAGGGTTTGGACCGTCACTTTTGGTTGCAAATTTGATGAGTTCTTGATGGATTTGAGGTAAAGGGCTTGGATATTTGATATGTGGGGGTGGAGGAGATACCAGGGTGTTCATATGGTGGGATTTGGACACGGGCGTCGCCGTGCACGGTGGTGGCGGCGCCTAGGGTTTCACCTATTTGAGGCATTTGGTTGGGATTCGAGGGCAAAGGCTTGGGGGCTTGGAAAGAGGGGAGGAAGGCAATTCTATGGTGTTAGTTTGGGCGTCATTGGACGCCGGCTGCCGCCGTGAGGCAATTTCCGACTGCGGCGTAAGGCGGAGCTGGCGGGGACAGTGGGTACGAGGAGGAGAACGTTGGTCTCTAGGGTTGTAAAGTGTTTATTACACTTTTATGTAACTCTCTTGAACGAATCTGAACCGTTGGATTGGGGATGATAGACGGCCTGGATTTCTTGACGCCAAAACGGCATCGTCTTAGTGGCCTGGGACTGGACCGGGTTAGTTTTGTGGATTGGGCTTGAACTGTAATCAAACCTTCGCCCAAAATCTAATGGCATGCTTCCCTTCTTTAATTTCAGCTCTCTTTTTTTATTTGTTTCTTCTTTTCTTTCTTTTTTATTTATATTTTTTGTTTTGTATTTTATTTTCTGATTTTATTAAAAGTAAGAATTAAAAATAAGACAAATTTAAAGTATAAATGTAAAAGAACCAATTTTGTTATTTTCTTTATGTTTTGTAGTATTGATTCACTAATAAAATGTTAAAATTGGAACCTAAATGCTATTTTTATATTTTGGATTTTATTAATAAAAATGCACAAAAAAAATACAAACAAAACACAAAATCATGCAATTAATTCCTAAAATTCAAATAAAAAAGAAAATTTCTAATTTTAATGAATTCTATAGGAGTAATTTAAGCGTGGCAAAAATCACGTGCTCACATACGCTTAAGTGGAACCGCTTCTGCGGTTTCCTGACCGCTTTTGCTGTCCCTGCTCACCTCACTCTCAACCGCTTATGCGGTTCCCTCCTCGCTTCTACGGGGCCGCTTCTGCGGTCCCATTTCCACAGAAGCGAAAACACCAGCAACCAGATCCTTCAGCCTTCTTCAAAATTACATTTTTGATCCGTTAACCACCCGGAATCCACCCGAGTCCTCTCGGGACCTTAACCAAACCTACCAACCAATCCCAAAACACATTACAGACTTGCTCGAGGCCTCAAATCATATCAAACAATGCTAAAATCATCAATCGACCTCCAATCCAAGCTTTATGAACTTTGAACTTTCCAACTTCTACTTCCGATGTTTAAACCTATCAAATCAGATCCGATCGACCTCAAATTTTGCACACAAGTCATATTTGACATTACGAATCTACTCCAACTTCCGGAATCGGATTTCGACCCCGATATCAAAAAGTCCTATCCCGGTCAAACTTCTCAAAAACCTTCAAATTTCTATCTTTAGCCAAATGGCTTCAAAATGACCTACGGACCTCCGAATTCACTTCTGATCGCGCTCCCAAGTCCAGAATCACCATACGGAGCTACTTCCAGTGTCAGAATCCCAAATGGACATCGATAACGCTGAAATTCACTCCAAGCCAAACTTAAGAAATTTCTTTCAAAATGCTAACTTCCATAATAGGACCAAAACACTCCTGGGTTATCAAAAACCCGAATCGGGCATACGCCCACGTCCGATATCATCATACGAATCTGCTGGAACCTTCAGATCCCGATTCCGAGGTGGTTTACTCAAAATCCAATCCTAGTTCATTCTTTCAACTTTAAGTTTCTCAAGTGAGAATTTTCATTTAAATTTAACTCCGATCTTCCTGAATTTAAATTCCGACCATGCGAACAAGTCACAATACCTGAAAGGAAGCTGCTCATGGCCTCAGACTACTGAACGACGCGTTATGGCTCAAAACGAGCGGTCGGGTCGTTACATTCTCTCCCACTTAAATATATGTTCGTCCTCGAATGTGCTGAGAACTATACCGAAGTAGCCTGAAATCACTACTTAGCACCTCGTGCACCTTCCCGTGCTACCACAACTTAGTTGAGCACATTAGCTCGATAAGTTCTGAAGATACTCCCTTTTATTCAAGCAATTAATCCTTAGAGCCCAATTCCAACATCCGGAATTCTATGCCAGGCCTGTTTCCAACATACGATCACCATATCGATCATTATATCCTGTAATGACTTCATAACTCTGCTGAATTCACACTTTGCATCACTTTACTCATAGGACCCCAATAACATTTCTCTTTGAATTAATCGAAATTCCACGAATCTGATGCTCCCATTGCACCTCATGACCTACATAGGTATTAATATAACTATTACAATACCGCCACGACGGATGAGATGCCGAAATTCATAATCAACTGCCGAGTCAACCAATCATCGAGTCTATACTTCTGACAAGAAACATTACCACATTCTGAACCAAATAATGATCTTCGCTCCTTAATATACTTCATATAATTAGATTGCACTGATCCTAAATCCCACAATCTCATCTTACCCAGTACGAACTGCTCAGGCAATAAGCCACTCCGAATGCTATCACAAGTCTCATATGATGCCACAATGTGCCAATAGGCCACCAATCCGAACACAACACAAACAAGAAATCGAACTCTGGAAGGAATTACCTAACCCCCGCACTAATACAGACTTTCTTTAGAAGACAGGAAGCGAAACACACAAAAACAGCATATAGAAAAACCAGACTTGACATCACGCTGTTGCGGTGCGCAACCCGATCTAAATAACATACCCATGGCGGATTGTCACCCAATCCACACATAGATCTCACATAAGGAGATTGCACTTCGAGCTAAATCTGCTTATTACAATAAAAATATTGAATTTCGATCATAAGCACGCTAAGTGCATAATACCATCTCTGAGAAAACACATAGCGCTATAGGCTACAAAACTCAAGCACAACTGAGGTGCGATACAAGATCTAAATCTCAAGAGCCATCCTGCTCACATAACATCACCGCAACGCGGAACCTCAACACATAAGAATTTACTAAGCCGTCTTATAACTCATACGGCGCAATACATCATTACCTGGAATAGTTGATGACGAAATAACACCTCGACTGTTCCTCCATAGGGAACGCTCGCTGAAATGAACACAACTGCCCTAATATAAAGCCATGTTCACAAATAAATCAATCCACCAATCTCAAGCCGATTTATGATTGCACCAACTTGGCCAATGACCTTTCAAAGGTCCATAATAACTCCATTTTGCCTCATAACACGTAAGAGCAACCATCATAACCGGTATAACCTCCTCAGTTCATAACCCAATAAGCAAAGTGCCCTCCGGGCATAAGTTCTCAAATCAATGGTATTACCACAATCCGTATACTTGGTTTAAATCTTTAGCCAATCAAGTGACTACATGTCACACTTATACAATCTTATCGTGGGACACGCTCCCAAAATCTTCCGAAATGAATAACGGGTCCGCACTAACGCTGAAAAGCTATCACAAATCCTTAACCAGGATGCAAAGCCTTTTTCACAAAACATCGATCTCAGGTGGCGCTGAAAACAACACCAATTTACTTGAATCAGTCACCCCTTTCCTTGCTCATCCGAGCCCGTCACATCCTTACCAGCACCAAACTGCAACCTTAATCCTCACTTCGAATTTCTATGCTACTCACTGCACCCAACGTGCCAACATACGATAGGACACGGTTTTTTTTATCGTAACTCCAAAATCATTAATATTTTAACACTTCATCATATAAGAACTTTGCACTTAACGCACTTCAGGGGAATCATAGCAACGCACAGGTAAATTCCTGTAACCGTAGAATATGCAAATCTGCAAGTAGTGGTCCAAGCCACCATAGCCCTTCCGGAATCCGCTTCCACTCAACAAGCCATAACAGAAGAATGCTTCTGAATAACATCAATTACGGCGGCCGACAAACCTCACACATACCACCACAAATCATACGCATAACTCGATCACGCTGAATGAACTGATCACAGACCCTAACATGCCAAATTCAACTATGGATAATCAATCCACCTTCTTCCAATTCATCCTTGCTTGCTTAGAAATAATACCAACTCCATTCAACACATAACATACTCCATCTACACTCGCCCCGAGTGACCTTGAATCACGAGACCAGGCTATCTCCATTCCCACAAACTATTCCATATCACTCAAATGCTACGCCACAAGTCAAAATATCATAGAAAATCCTGGTCTCCTTCTCATAAGCTGCTACAAAGCTTGATTCTTAACTGTACTCGTAGGCTCGAAATCATTGGGCACCATACTTTAACTCTTGAATTCACTAGAACCGTTACTGAGAGCCACCCACTCTGACTTGGTCCCGAATTTAATCCACTCCATAAATCTTATGACACACGAATACCCTCTCAACAAAGCACCCGGCAAAATCACTTCCTCTGAAACCTGCATCTATACGAGGCATAAATCCTGAATCTTTTCCCCAGTTCAAACATGAGCTCATAAGGCCAACCGTAGCACATCTTTAATAATTTCTCTGCTCAAATTACTACTTATGGTATTTTTTCGTTGCTGGGATAACCCATCAGTATGCAAATAACCAGAAACCTCACGAGTAACTAACCATGCAAACCAAATCATAAGCGGTGGGGCTCTCCCACTTAGTTTGAATCCATTAACACACAACGCTGAAATTCACCCGAATTCTTTACCTCTTATTGCCATAACCTTGCATAATCATCCGCCGCAAATTCTCGGAATCTTTCTATAAATCCCCGTCTTTCGTATTTTGAATCATCATCCACATTCGCACGACCGATTTCTTTGTTGGATAACCAATATAATTCCTTTTAGAAGCTTCGCCAACCAGGCGACCGCTAACCTGTTCACGGGGAAAATAACCCGCATGTGGAAATCACCTCCCCACACCTTCCAATGCTATTGCACGGGGTACAGTCACCATGACAACAATAACCAAATCCTGAGTCCAAGCTCACTTTCTAGCTGGGCCGGTCCATTTATCCCTTGTGGACATCAATTAGATATGCAGCAACACCTTTCAAATTCCAAGTTATGCTGCATCCTTCTTCATTTCAAGTGGTTCCTTCCCATCATACCAAATCTCCTGCCGCATAAAAACCCATGCTTCGAATTAAACCTGCAGACTTCAATTGCCCGTCGCTAAAATCCCAGATCATTCCAAACTCTCCTTAGGCGCGTAGTAATCCTACTACTAAGCCCTATACAGCTCTGCTACACTCCCGCTTTGGGAAAACTCGCTCCTTTAATCAGCTGCTCGACCTACACTTATTATACCTAGCCCTTTAGTAGTTCAAAACTCCGCCTGACACTTCTCATATGTCCTCTCATCTTTTGCTGCTCAGTTGTTGCCTTAATAAAATGCATCTTCCTAGAACTTGAATCCACAATTTGTTACTGACTTTAAAATTTTTCGAAGACCATCTTTCTCGAACCGTCATCATTTGAAATACTGATTCAATTCTAAAGCATCGCACCATGCGATATCTGACAATCATAACTCCAATACTATTTCACAATATCCTGCCATAAAGGTGAATTGTAGCAGATTATAACATCGACAAACTTAGTACGTCCAATTAGGACAACAGCACCCCAATGTAAAGGAGAACTCCACCATGTTTGCAATTACCAGGTCTCATTACTTCCACCAGTCTACATCTGAACATTTGTAGTCCGACAGCCTTCCCCTGTTGAGAATAAAATACTGAATCCCTTGATTACACGTTGAGTAAACCTCCCTTCAATTCATTTACTGCCCCGATACGTGGGCAAACGTCCCACCATCACAACAACACCGCGGAATAATTGTTCATAAGCATCATGGCAACCTGTGGCTAGCCTCAAGGCTCTTAGAAGTTCTATTACCGAGCTGAAACAATAGAATATCCCTGCATAATGCGACTACCATAGTCCAATCAACTATACCGAGAAAAATCATCCCGCACCATATTTGTAGTGCCATTTTAATTCTTCAAATTCTCGATTTCTAACAAGCGCTCGCGTCGCGTAAGATTGGGTAGGAAGGAATCAAAGGCATAAGCCTCAAAGGAATTGAACCGCACAATAAGGAAATCAAGAAGGGAAGTACTCCTAACAGCCATGTAGCCTCCCGAGGATAAGTACAGACGTCTCCGTACCGATCCGCGAGACTCTACTAGACTTGCTCATGACTTGTGAGACCGACGGGAACCTAGTGCTCTGATACCATATTGTCACGACCCAAAATCCACTAAGGGTCGTGGTGGCGCCGGACACCTTTGTCGTCAAGCCAACTAGAATACTTAATTAAATTCTTGTTATAACAATTTTGAAAATATTTCTTTTATACGATTTAAATAAGACTCAGTATATTATTCCGAATAAATAAATAAAATATTTAAACAACTTTTAAGATTTCCAAATAATCCAAATACATCCCCAAAACCCGCTGTCACAAGTACATGAGCAACTACTGATAAGGAAAATAAAATACAACCTCAGTCCGAAATACGGTGGACAGGGACTAAAATACAAAGGCTGAAAGGAACTACACTAGCTGCGATCGCCTCGAATGATGCAGCTCACCTAGTTCCGGAGTCATCCATGCTGCTACGCCCAGTAGGCTGCTAGAAGTATATATATACCTGGCAACAAAAATACACAANNGATTTATTTTATAAACATAATTTTAATCCAGATAGAGGAAACAAGTAAACACATAATTCTTTCATAGGAAATTTTTCAAGATTTCTTTTCATTATTAACAAAATGATCTCGAGCCAGATGAGGCATGTAAAAACTTAAACAAGTCCAGGCAGCAATACAAGCATGCGCAAATCACACCGAGGCGACGGCCCGATCCAATATAAATAAATGTGCACTTGCCGAGGGTCGACAGCGCGCCTATAGATGCATCTATTAATCTGTCGAGGCGTTCGTCCCGTTCCAAAATAAACACACACAGTATCCAAAGTAGAAAGGGAAATCTTGCAAAAAATGTGTACATCGTTGGGGGTATGGACCCTCTTTATAGAAGGGGCCCCGAACGTGAAAGGGTCAGGGCTCGGCATCGTTTTAAAACAAGCTACGGGCGATGTCATTAGGCAATCTATCAAAACTTCTAAATTGACTAACAATGAGGCCGAGTATGAGGCTATGATTGCAGGTCTCAAACTAGCCAAGGGCCTTGGGGAAGAGGTCATCGAGGCAAAATGTGATTCTCTTTTGGTTGTAAGTCAATTAAACGGGATCTTTGAGGTGAGAGACGACCGAATGTGGAGGTACTTGGACAAACTTCAAGTGACATTGCACTACTCCAAGGAGTGGACGCTGGATCATGTACCTCGAGAGCAGAATAGTGAGGCTGATGCACTTGCAAACTTGGGATCATCAGTTAAAGAAGATGATATCGTCCCAGGGACTGTCGTCCAACTATCGAAGTTAGTGGTCGAAGAAGTCCATGCAGAGATTAATTCAACAAGTTTAACGTGGGACTGGATGAACAAGTACATCGACTACATGACGCACGGGAAGCTCACCGCGGACCTAAAGAAATCGAGAACACTTCGAACCAAAGCAGCTCAATTCTCACTCGATGAAAATGAAATGTTGTACAGAAGAACCTTCGATGGACCACTGGCAATATCTTGGGGAACCGGGGATACCTATTATGTACTACAAGAAATCCAAAAGGGTACTTATGGGAACCATTCTGGTGCAGACTCTCTGGTTCACAGGGTGATCAGAGCGGGGTACTATTGAGATACCATGGAAAAGGATGCCAAGGAGTTCATTAGAAAATGTGACAAATGCCAAAAGTTTGCACCGATGATCCATAAACCCGATGAACAGCTCCATTCGATCATATCCCGATGGTCATTCATGAAATAGGGGATGTACATCGTCGGCCCCCTACCAACGGCGCCAGGTAAAGCTAGATTTATTTTGTTTATGACTGGCTACTTCTCGAAATGGGTAGAAGCACAAGCCTTCGAGAAGATAAGAGAAAAATAAGTCATCGACTTTATATGGGACCACATCATATGTCGGTTCAGGATACATGCCAAAATAGCATGTGACAACGAAAAATAGTTCATCGACAGCAAGGTAACAAAATTCTTCGAGGACCATAAAATCAAAAGGATTCTATCATCACCTTACCACTCAAATGTGAATGTCCACGTTGAGTCTACGAACAAAACCATCATTGGAAACTTAAAGAAAATGTTAGATGATGCTAAAGGGAAATGGAGAGAAGTGTTGTCCGAAGTGCTATGGGCATATCGAACAACTTCAAAGTCGAGCATGGGGGAGACCCCATTTTCTTTGGTATACAGTTCCGAAGCATTGATCCCAGTCGAAGTTAGGGAACCTAGCGTCAGGTTTCAACATGCCACCGAGGACTCAAATCACGAAGCTATGAACACTTCTCTCGAACTAAATGAAATACGTGAGCTGCATTGATTCGAATGGCCGCGCAAAAACAAAAGATCTAAAGGTATTAAAATAGAAGAACGAACCTTCGATATTTCAGAGTCAGGGACTTGGTCCTAAGAAAAGTAACTCTCAACACTCGAGACCCAAATTAAGGGAAGCTAGGTCAAAATTGGGAAGGATTGTATCGTGTCCTCAAAATTGTAGGAAAAGGATCTGACAAACATAGCACAATGGAAGGCGAGAAACTACCAAACAATTGGAACGTATCGATGCTCAAGCGATATTACTGCTGAGGTATGACCTTCTCCCCTTTTCCATTTATGTTTAAAACTAACTCCTTGCAGATGTTCGATTGGAGATATCGAGGCATCTATTAGCTCGAAGGTGTTGGGTTTAAAAGCATGTGTTGCACCCTTTATACCTTAGATCGACTTTTACCCCAAATGGATTTTACCGGCAAGGTTTTTAATGAGGCAACACCCATATGCTACCTAAGGAACATTCAATAAAGTATTCAAGGCTTCTTTTCAATCAACCTCGAATAGTGGGGGGCATCACCCTCGGAGGTTATATTTTTTTGAGAAAGATATTCCACGCCTAAAGGGACCTCGATAGGAAAACTTTGTAATGGGCCAAACGATCAGGTGAACCATGTCCATATAGAGCCCCGACAGCAAAGAATGTACGTATGTATCGATTATTTGAATAAGCATTATGTTAATATCAAAAACACTTTATATCTCAAAGAAGTCTACTATTATACGAGTTCTAAACTTATAATCCTATGGGAAACGGCTCAAGAGCCAAAGCATAAAAGCACCCATGAATACTCGAGGACTGTCATCAATAGTCAGTACATCTGAGTCATCGAAAACTTTGACTCATAAGACCTCAAAAGGCACCCCCTCTAAACAAAGTCAAAGGTCGATATACTCGGGGACTAACTTTTTGGACAAGTTCGAAAAGTTATCGGGAAACAAGTAAACCCGGTTAAATCAGGCTACCTCATCAAAAGTAGAATATAAGGGGCTTCGATAAATTCATCCTTCAAAAAATCTAAAGGCTTCGATAAATTCGGCCCTCAAATAATCCAAAGGCTTTGGTAACATCATCCTTCGAAAAAACATCAAGAGGTATTCGATGATGTTTACACAAACAAATTACTAATAAGATTCTGATATGTCGAACCTTCAAAAAACCCAAACGGGTATAAAAAATACATGCTAAGGCATACAAAAAATTTTACTAAGTCTTTTAGCTGGAAAGAGGGGAAAATTATAGCCATTTTAAAGGGCGAAACAGCCCAACTTAAATAGCCTAAGGGCCGATATATAAGAGCTTAAAGGCCAACTTAAGAGAGACTAAGGGCCAATATATAAGAGCCTAAGGGCCAATTTTAAAAAAGCCTAAGGGCCAAAACATGTAGAGGTCGAGATCGCGTTCTCACTCAACTCGAACTTGAAAATTCTGATGTCCCGAGCTCACATCAAATCAATTTAAGTTTAGCGCAAAGATCATCTAAAACATTAAGGGGTATAATCTTGGGCAATAAAAGCCTAAGGGCGTATTACGAATCTAAATCGACGCCCAAACTTAGCATTTGAATCATCGGAATTTTTCATAAATAGGGACAAAAAAATTCAACACAAATCAAGGACAGAGCGGAAAGCTACTTCATATTCATTTGGTAAATTGACAAAACATATTACAACACTCACAAGGGGCCCTTATACAAAAGGAAACTAATCTATTTCGGGGCCCCGTCCCTGGGAGTGTCGTCTTCATCTCTAGTGGCTTTGTCTTCGGGAGCCTCTTCTTCACTTTCCGCGTCCTTGGATCAACTCACCACGTCCTCATCATCGGAGAAGACAAGAAACCTAGCATCGATTTCCCGTGCTCGTTCTTCGGCTATCTCCTCGGCAAGGTCGAACCCTCGAGCATGAACTTCCTCGAGAGTCTCCTTTCGGGATTGGCACTTAGCCAATTCATTGCTCCGTCTTTCCCGGTCGGAGGCCTCCCTCAACTCAGCTTGAACGGCCGCGAATTTTCTCCTATATATAGCAATGGATTTATCGGCTGCAACCTTCGTCTTCTCAGCTTCGGCATTAGCTTGTGCAGCTTCAGCCTTAGCCTGTACAGCTTCAATTCGGGTTTTAGCTAGCTCGGCCTCTAACTCCTTGATTTTCCTAGTCTGAGCTTGGCTCTTCGCTTCAACATCTCGGAGCTGAGCCTCAGCCGAGGTTAGTTAGGCCGCATTAGCTTCCTTATCTGCAACAAGTTGATCTATGTTCTTCTTCCACTGATGACGATCAGCCCGAACTTGATTCACCTCGCCCTGGAGCTGCCCAATCATGTCTAGATTTTGTTATAGCTAAGGTGTCAAAGTATTAACACCCTAAGCAGGGCCAAGAAGGTTGTACTCTGATAAATCAAAGTTATATGCTCGTGCAGCTCAGAATCACTTTTTGAGCTTTAGCCAATGTTGATCGGAGATCCTTAAGCTCCTCTTCTTTCTGACCACAAAGGAGCCTCAAGGACTTTTCTTTGCTTGAAACCTTCTTGAGATCGGTATCACATTGGCTCATCTTAGATATGAACTTTACAACGTCCTACACACAAAATAAATACAGGTCAGTCGAAAGAGAAGAAAGAAAAAATTACAATGATAAATGGCAGGTCCTTACCCGGGAAAAGAGACGCTGGGCCTCTTCAAAAATGGAGGATGCATCATTGAATTCATTGGCATCCTCAACTCCTGCATAGAAACTCTGGAAAGGGTCGTCCTCGATGAACTTACTTGGGTCGGGTATAGTGTTGGTTTCCTCGATTGCCTCCCCAAAATAAGTTGGCAATGGAAGGGAATGACCTGTTGTTGCGGCCCCAGCTCTTCACTCAAGGCATTCGCATTAACTTTGGGGGCTTCAGCAATTACCCCCTCTCGTATAGTTGTTGAAGACGGGGGGACAATCTCAACCTCTGGAGATATAGGGGCCTTATATGTCTCTTACCTTCGGGATCCTCACCGCAAGGTGGATTTTCTAGTACGGAAGGCTCGGCGGCCTCGATTGGCTTCCTGGTCAGAGTCATCAGCGCTGATTCTTCCTCATCATTTTCCTCACCATCCGGGGAGTCATAGGCTGAGTCTGCGCCCGTTTGAGCAAACCTTTTTCGCAGCCTTCGAGTGGAGTTTTTCTTGTCTTGGGGGTCTTCGGGTTTCTAGACCTTTTTCCTTTTATTATCCTTCTCGGGATTTGGATTTGAAGGTTTGGTTATTTCCTCGGGCAAAGCCGGTCTCATATTTAATGCATCTCCAAGGCCTGCATAGGCAAGTGTGGGTAGGTAAAAGTACCGCCAAATGTATGAAAAGTATTGAAAATATAGAAGACACTTACCGTGGTTCTTGGCCTCCCACCGGCCGCTCGCTAAATCGCTCCACTTGCGCTCATCGTAGGAAGAAGTGGCAGCTAACTTATTGACCCAATCCTCGAGGTCGGGTACCGCTAGGGGCACCCAAGCATTGGCTACTAGAAGAAAGATAAGGGCGTTATGGAACATGAGATAATATGAATGTATACAAGAAAGACGAACTCTACTTAAAGGTTAAAGTTCCACTTCTCCGGGAACGACATTTTTTCCTCGGGGATGATGTTCGAAGTTCTTACTCTAACGAACCGGCTCATCTAACCCCAGTCTTTGGGTTCGTCGTTGCTGGCAAAAAAGGTCTTCGTTGTTCGGTATTGTAGCTTGATGAGCTCTCGAAATAACTGGGGCTGATCAACCGAACATGGTGGCTAAGGGTGAACTCCAAACCTTTGGCATTTTCAAAAAAGTACCGCAACGTGATCACGACCACCTAAAGGAAGGGTGGATTTGAGCAAGAGTGACTTCGTATGTCTTGCAGAAGTCAATCACCACCGGATCGAGGGCACCCAGTGTGAAGGGGTAAGTGTAAACACTCAAAAACCCTCCTTGTGGGTAGTCATGCTTTCATCAGGCCCCGAGATTTGGACCTCAACCTCATCTCCCCACCGACAATCCTTCTTTACTTCATCAGTGAGCTGCTCCGTTATCAGGCTAATGTATTGGGATACATGCTCACATCGGCCTTCGATATTGGGAGGGTTCTCGATACTAAAGTCCTTCTTAATGATGCAACCACCATGGGTGATTTCCTCGAGTGTTGACGGCACTACCGTCGTGGCCGGCTGAGAGGCAGAGGAAGTTGATGTTTTGTCCTTTTAACGGACCATCTTGGAAGTTTTGGCCATGGTTGTAAACTAAAGAATGCAGGCGTACGGGGATGTGGTGTTTCCGGCAAGAGTTTGGTGTCTTTGGGTGCTTAAAGAGGTGGATAAAGCGAGTGATTGAAGAAAGAGATGAATATGGGAAAGGATTAAAGAATGGGTGACGTTCTTTACTTAGTGAAAACACCTCATATTTATAGAGGGGCAAAAACGGTTTAGTGGTACTAGTGACCGACCAATGCTGGCGTGCATTCATTGTTTTTGGGGAAGTGAGCCAATGGAACATTTCGGTCACTTCGCACGTTGGCATCACGAGGA
This sequence comes from Nicotiana glauca, assembly GCA_026770625.1. Lineage (NCBI taxonomy): Eukaryota > Viridiplantae > Streptophyta > Magnoliopsida > Solanales > Solanaceae > Nicotiana > Nicotiana glauca. The sequence continues at coordinate 15,731 of MU720344.1, read as the reverse complement.
TGACATCATCACTATGGGCTTCGGGTATCCAAATTGTTTCGTAACATTTCATTCTAAGAAGTGCAGGGACTATATGTATACTGTCAAAATCAAGAAGTCCAATTTTGAAGCCTTAAATTGCGCTATGGGTCCGAATCCGGGCGACTCGAGGTAGAGGTCAGATCCGATTGGGGAACACGCACCTCGAGAAAGCAGATCGAAGACCAGGCACCTATATCGAGGGAAGTACATTCTCGGGGACAATCAAGAAAGAGTGAGAATTTCTCAAGGATACGTGGATTAGGGCATAAATTAAAGGATAAGATTTTTACAAAATGGTACAGGTCCGTACTAAGTTGTTATACACCTGTACCAATAGAATTCTTTACCTCAATTAGGAATGTACTACATTGAGATTTTCTCCTCCTATATGAAGGGGACCTCAATCATTTAGATCACACATTATTCACTACAATAGAATATCTATAATAGGCTAGATTCATGTAATTTGGCGACTGTTTATGCCCCAGCTTGACTATATTTCACTGTTGTAGGATAGTAAAATGGTGATAAATTGGCTCTAATTAGGAATTTCATGTTTTGAAGGAGCGAGTTGCGCGTATGAGGACTTAGGAATGTATTTGGAGCTAAATTGAAGCAAGGGAAGCCCCTCGGAGCTGAGTACATTGAAAGAAGAGAGAAAAGAAGAGCTAAAATGATGATCCACTAACGCGACCGCTCTAGCCCAAGAGTTTGAGGCAGAATATGATGCCATATGCGCGGTCAATAACGCGACCGCGCTAGTCCAGTTCGGAAAAATATAATTCAGGGGTAAACTTGGAAGTTCGGGGGTAATTCCAATTAACCTATAAGGGGTCCAGCTCGCCCAAAGGGATATTATCAAGGTTTTTACAGCTTAGTTGAAAGCAAGGAGAGGCAAAAGGCAAGGAGGATAATTCAACATTGAGTTCTTCCTTTCTTCCTTTCTTCCTTTTGTATTTTACCATTTGTGATGAATTTTGCTATTGTCATGATGAACAAGATTATGAGTAGCTAAATATTTAGTCTAGGATTTTGATGGAACCTGTTGAAGGATGAACTTCATTATGTTAATATAGTTTGCCTGGTTTAATCTCTATTTGTTCAACTACGTTCTTGTTGTAGTTAATTGATTGGATCCTCAATTAGATGTGCCTATTTAGTATGTATTACTCGGGAGAGAGTATATATTTAGGTAATTGTTGAACAACACCACTCCCAAAGTATATAAGGGATCAATAACCGAGGGTTTAAAGGCGAGATTAGGGATAACGAAGCCTTGGGTGCGATCTAAAGTGAGATGTATTATAAGCCAGCTAGTGTAACTCGAGAGAGTGCGTTTAGTAAATTATTGTAATTACTCAAGAGAGATTTACGGTAATAAGAGTGCTCATGATCGATAGGGACGATTAGACAAATATATGTGAAACATAACAGAAGAGATTCCATCAATAGGGGAAAATCATAACCTTAGATCCTTCTCTTATTTTTTTACACTCAATCATAGTTAGCTATTAGTTTACTTGCTTATATTCAGTTATAGTTAGTTAAACCATCACCAATTGTTATCTAAATATTTGGAAATTGATTATAAAGAATTTAGTGAATCTAACCAAAGTAATTGGTAGGTTAATTCTTTGAGTATTCGACTCTGGACTAAATACTCGAATTATATTTGCAGCGATTGCTTTGTCCTTTTTATAAGGCATAGTTGGGCTCGCCCCTTTTTTTCTTTAAAATTGACGTTACGAACCAATCTCACATAATTCACGACGACGACGAAGTGTGAACCTATATCTTACTCTCTCCTACGTTTGTTGTTTTTTGTTCTGCAGTACCTCGACATGACATGAGCGTGAAAGGGGTCACTGGTAAACACTTAACCTCTTATCAACAAGGTATGGTGAGGGGACCTAATTAGGCTCTTGACCCCTCGATTCCTGAGAAACTCGGTGATCTCGAAGTTTTTCGAAGCCTGGTCAGAGTACGATTGGTTAGGGGGCTGATCAAATATTCTACTCTACTTTTCTTGTATAACGTGCTCAACCAGTATTTTCAGCTTTATTGCTTTTACTTTATTGTTCATACTCCATGCTCTTAGCTGACTTCGAGACCACCAAGAAAGTCGAGCTCGAGGTCTCCATTGCCATAATAACACCGGTTTGGTTCATCAATTCTTCTTGCTTAAACTTAATATTACTTGGATATTCACTAGTATTAGAATAAATCACATCTTAAAACCACAAATTATATTTAATTGTTACCCCATCTTTCGACGTAAACAAGCTTAAAGTTTTGAGCAACTGGAAAACGCACATTATAGTTCACAAAGTTACTCCCCATATTGTGGTTTGACTACGTACGAAAATATGATTCTATAAAGTATGCAACCTAATTTAGGCTGGGAGTTTGCTAAAAGAGAAAGCACGAGGAGGCCATGAAAGAATATTCAAAAGTGGCATTACCTTAGTAAAAATTTACATGCACCCAATTACCCCACGTTTACATCAAATAAATAAATAAACAAATCATAGTATTTATCCTACATATACTATATTTATTATTTGATTATGAGTAAGTGATACGAATCTATATTTGTAACGCTCATAATTTAATTTGATTTGATGTAAAAATTGGATACAGGATAAGTTTTTACCCTTGTCAATGACAACAAATGAAGTAGATACAAAAAGAGATTGCATTACGTTGGGGCAACTTTACTTTTCCAATGCATGAAACTTGCAAAATAAGAGAGTATCCATGGTGTATACTGACACATTGGAAAAAGCACACAAACACATAGACACAGACATCGATCATAGTATAATAATAATAATAAAGTAATTCAAGTATCAAAATAACACACTATTAAGGGTTTGTCCTCTTTCTTTTGGGGATTTCCTTTACTGTCTTACCTTGTGCTTTCTTCAAACCTCAAAAAAGTTGCATAGCCCAAGTTTTCAAAGCAAAAAACAAGACTCTGTCTCTCGGTAAAAAGAGTGCGCGTACTTTACAGAAACACCACATTGACTCATATCCAATTTAATTATTCTTTGGAATCACTACATTTTTCTTGTTATATTTAATTTCTTAAGATAACGAGAAAATAAA
>MU720344.1:0-11631 GCA_026770625.1 Nicotiana glauca | reverse complement strand
AAAACAAGACTCTGTCTCTCGGTAAAAAGAGTGCGTGTACTTTACAGAAACACCACATTGACTCATATCCAATTTAATTATTCTTTGGAATCACTACATTTTTCTTGTTATATTTAATTTCTTAAGATAACGAGAAAATAAACAAAGTAAGGCTATATATCTATGTCTCAGCAATTGTTTAGAGAGTTATAGACCGACATTCTCTTTTGTTCCTCGCGAATGTTTCCTAAATTATCACGTAGGAAGCAAACCCCACCCAACACTTCCTCGAAGTATGCCCCAAACTGGCTAACAATACCATTCAGCAACAAAGAGACTTAGAACGAAATTAAATAAAGTGAAAACCTTCATCAAACAAATCTTAGACGTGGTTTGGGGCGATGCATTAGATAAAATAATATATGCATGTATTAGCTTTGTGTATTAATAATATCTTATTTGGTAGATGTTTTGAACTTATTCATTAGTTATGCAAGCATTAGTCATAGATTCTATTTGGAATTATCCTATGCATAACTAATGCATAGAAAATCGCGGTATTAGCAATGCAATGGGTTTTAATGTAGCTTAGTTAAAGACAAAATTATCCTTCAAAATTTATGCTTGACTAAAATATGCTAGTTATTATATTAATGCAAATTTAAAATAATCCAAATAGTGAGAAATAAAATTATATCTCTAGTAAATAAATAAATGCTCAGCATGTTTCCTTTTTTTATAAATAAATATTAGTTCTACATTACAATATAGGAAGAAAAATCAAATAATTATTTTAAAAAAATTTCATAGAAAATAATTTCTCAACATATGTTTCTTTTAAAAAGTTAGAGTGATGGATTGGTTTTGAGGTTTTTTTTTTTGTAAACAGACAATTTTCTTAGAAATTGCGCAATGCTTCAATACATCAAACCAAACAATGGATGAAAAATATGTCAACATAACTAATATCAGCATAACTAATACCCGTATTACTAATACACCATATTCAGCATTATTCTTATGCACCCTAACAACCAAACGACCCCTTAATGATATTATGTGTCTTTCCTATTTTCATGGCCTCACCAATGAAGAGAAAGAGAAGAAATACTAAATTTTACTCCATTTTTTTAATTTATCTGTTCAAAAACATACATTTATATATTTGATTTTTTTTTTCAATTTAAGCTTTTTATTTTATCTATTTTATCCTTAGTAAAAAGTATTTATGACCATGAAAATATCATGAAATATCTTATAACCACACAAGTATTATAATTCGTTCAAAAAAATCTGAACTTCTTGACGAGTCAAATTATGTCAAAAAATTGAAATGGGGGAATAATAACAAATCATACTCTAGCAAGTAGAAGTTCTCTTCAAATGCATGTACTTATTAACTGCGCTAAGTCCTATTTGGATTTCTACAATTTCTCAAGGCAGAATGATAAGAATGTATTTCATCCTCTACCAAAATAAAATCACTCCATATTAGATTTTGAGTAAGAGCTCTACTTCTTAACATAATTAAATGGCGTTTCAATGAAATATGATGATACATTCGTCAAAGCGAAAAATACTGTTTCAATTTCAACTCCATAAAATAGCAGACCAGAAGATAGAGAACTAATTTTATAGTTTTTGCTCATTTTGTTTTAGATGTTCAATATTTTCACCGTTAGATCCTACTCTAAGATGAGGTTAAGGGTAGAATAGTGGGTGTATTTTGTTGTGAAATATATTGAATGGATTATCTAAATTGGTAATGAATAAAATGTTAGTATATTGTACTTGTAAAATAATTTTGTAGAAGGAAAATAACGTATAAACAGAAATGTAGTAGAAACAGAATTTAATCCGAGCCCACTGAATTTACAGTGTTTCCTTAGAGAACTTAATCCCCTCATATTACTTGAAGTTGTGGATTATTTTCTCCCAAGATAGAACTGATTACACACTAGTGTAGCAGTACTTCAAACCCCAGTGTTTCAACGAACACAATAATTGATAGCAAATCACATTTACTGTTATTTTCTTACGTAAATGTGTTGGATTAAATAATATTACGTTAATCTTTAATATTAACAAATAAATTTGACCAAAAAATTAATCAATCGATCGATTATTTGACCAAATCCAAGTCCAAATTCGAAGCTGATGCCGAGCAAGCGAGTGACGACGACGACGACGACGTGAGACTTACCTTCTTCTTAACTCTTTAAGAGCTAGAATAAGAGCAATTGTATATACACCGATCAAAAGTCTTTTCCTCCTTCAATATGGGACAACGTCCCTTTGTCAAAGAGGAAAACTCAAATATTTTATTTTTCCTCCATTTCCCATTCACCATCTTTTAAGCTAAAACAAGCTTAAAAATCCAACAATCCCCCACATAAATGGGGAATGGCTATATCACAAAAATATACACGAAAACTGTGTGATTTGCAAGCAAGGATTAATCGCATATGTTATAAGCAGGTTTTCTTTTGAACTTTTCGTAGTGAACTAATGTCTGATATACTCAGTCAATCGGGTATTTAATATCTTTGAACCGTCAAACTTTGATGTATACCTAAACAACATAAGTCAACAATCAACCCTTAATCGTCTTTAGTTCTCATTGTTATGTTCGTTTTAGCCATGAACACCGCCTAATTTCATAAGTGCGTAGAGAACTCGCCTTACAAAATTCTCCTTGTAGCGGCTAACACTTCACACTTACATAGGTGATTACTAAACGTGTCATCCCGTACATACACTATTTGATGTACCCCGTATCAAATTTAAAAATTATTAAAAGGTCTCAATGTTTTATCCTTGCTAATGAACATTGTCTCATTACGAGAATGGACCAAAATTTTAGTTGACAATGTTAAACCGTCATTAATGACTTTGTTGATCTCCTTGAACCTAGATCTTGGGATCTCTAGTATTCTACGTAGAGTTACCACCACAATGACTTGTCCTTGTCCATAGTCCCATTCCCCTCGATGATTTCTCAACTACCTCTATAGTTAAGCCTTTCGTAAGTGATCCGACACATTATCGCTTGACTTTACGTAGTCAATCGTGATAATTCCTCTAGAGAGTAATTGGCTAACGGTTTTATGTCTTCGTCGTATATGACGAGATTTACCATTATACATAATGCTCTCAGCCCTTCCAATTGCCGCTTGACTATTGCAATGTATGCATATTGGCGCCAACAGTTTGGGCCAATATAGAATGTCTTCCAAGAAATTTCGAAGCCATCCAGCTTCTTCACCGGCTTTATCTAAGGCTATAAACTCAGACTACATTGTCGAGCGGGAAATACAAGTTTGTTTGGACGACTTTCAAGATACCGATCCTCCACCAATAGTGAATACATATCCACTTGTAGACTTATAATCAGTTAAAATGGTGATCCAATTTGCATCACAGTATCCTTCAATCACCACAAGATAATTACTATAGTGCAAAGAAAAGTCCTGGGTATGTTCTAAATATCTCAAAACCCATTTCATTGCTATCTAGTGAGATTGACCTGGATTACTCGTGTATCAACTCAATTTACTTATAGAACAAGTTCTATCTGGTCGTGTATAATTCATGATATACATTAAATATCCCAACACATAAGCATAATCCAATTGGGATATGATTTGGTCTTTGTTTTTTGCTTGTGCAAAATTTACGTCAATTGGAGTCTCTGTAACTTTAAAATCTAAGTACTTGAGTTTTCCAAGTATTTTATTAATATATTGAGATTGTGTCAATGTCAAATCTTGAGGAGTCTTCTGGATCTTAATACCTAGAATTAAAGCAGCAACTCTCAAGTCCTTCATATCAAACTTGTTAGTTAGCATACACTTAGTCGCATTTATGTTGGCTATGTCATTACTCATTATCGGCATATCATCCGCATATAAGCAAATAATGACTATGTAGTTTGGAATATTTTTACACACATTTATCACATTCATTTATCTAAAATCATTTGACAATATTGTTTGGTTAAATTTCGCATGTCATTGTTCAAGTGCTTGTTTTAGTCCGTAAAGGGACTTAACAAGTCTACATACCTTCGTTTCATTACTTGGAACCACAAACCCTTCAGGTTGTTCCATGTAGATTTCTTCCTCCAAATCTCCATTTAAGAAGGTCGTCTTTATGTACATTTGATGAATTTCAAGAACATAAACCGAAGCTAAAGCTACTAGTGTTCGTATGGACGTAATTCTTGTAACTGGAGAGTATGTATCAAAGTAGTCAAGACCTTCTCGTTGTCTATATTCTTTGACCACAAGTCTTGCCTTATATTTATCAATAGTGCCATCATCTTTCATTTAGTTTATTCCAGGAGGAGGATAAACTAATTTCCATGTATGGTTATTTAATATGGATTCTATTTTACTATTGACTGCCTCTTTCTAAAAAATGATTCTGACGAATACATAACTTCTTTAAATGTTCGAGACTTATTTTCCAATAAAAAGTCATAAAATTTGGTCTAAATAAAGTAGACATTCTTTGACGTTTAATGCGTCTTGGATCTTCCTAATTAGACATACTTTCTTTTGTTTCTTCCCAAAGTCGTTTAGATCCTTTACCAATCGACTCACATTCTATTTTATACGGATATATATATATTTTTTTTTAAAGAACTCATCATTATCTAATTCTATAACCGTATTTTTATGAATGTCAAGATTTTTTGATTTATGAACCAGAAATCGATATGCTTTACTGTTGGTCGCATATCCTATGAAAATACAATCAAAGGGATTTCGGTCCTATTTTTACCTTTTTGGGTTTAAGAACTTGCAGTTTCGCCAAACACCACACTTTAAGATAATTCAAGTTGAGATTCTTTCCTTTTCATTTTTCATATGAAATTGATTGTGTTTTGTTATGGAGTATTCGATTTAGTATCTGGTTAGCCGTAAGAATGCCCCTCCCCCCCCACCCACCAAAAAAAAGTTCTGTGACAAACCAGAACTTATCAACAAGGGGTTCATCATCTCTTTTAATGAACGATTCTTTCTTTTCGAAATCTCATTGGATTGGGGCGTGTAAGGGTCCGTTTTTTGATGAATAATTCCATATTCTAAACATATTTCTTTAAAATGAGATTCGTATTCACTACCCTATCACTTGTTATCATTTTGATTTTCTTGTGAAGTTGTGTTTCAACTTCAGTTTTGTATTTCTTGAATGCATCTATTGCTTCATCTTTACTATTAAGTAAGTAAAGATAGCAATATCGAGTACTATCGTCAATAAAAGTTATGAAATACTTCTTTTCACCACGTGATGGTATTGACTTCATGTCGTAAATATCTCTGTGAATTAAGTCTAAAGGATCTGAATTCCTTTCAATTGACTTATAAGAATGTTTAACATACTTAGATTCCACACATGTTTGACGTTTCGATTTTGTTGCATTCGAACGTATGCATTACTTTCAAATTAATCATTTTTCGCAAGGTTTTATAATTGACATGTCCCAAACGTATATGGCTTAAATCATTTGACTCAAGCAAGTAAGAAGAAGTTGAAATTTTATTATCTCAACAACCATTAAATTCAGTTTGAAAAGGCCCTCAGTGAGGTAACCTTTTCCGACAAACATCATATTATTACTTATTACAAACTTATCAGATACAAAAAACACACTTAAACTCATTCTTAACGAGAAGTGCAGTAGGGACTAAGCTCTTCTTAATCTCGGGAACATGAAGGAGAAGGACGTTGTTCACAGTCACCACCTTGCCAAAAGTCACTTTCAGAAATATCTTATTACATCCTTTAATCTTGACCACTGCAGAATTTCCCATAGAAAACGTCTCTTCGGGTCCAACAGGAGCATAAGTAGAAAACGCTTCTCTAACAGCATAAACATGGCGAGTGTCTCCGAAATCAATCCACCATTCTTTAGTATTTCCACCAGATTGCATTCAGAAAGCATAGCACACAAGTCATCAATATTCTCGTGCTTTTCAACCATGTTTGCTTGACCCTTCTTCTTGTCTTTCCTTGGACCATGATAATCTGCAGATTTGTATCCATCTCTCTCACAATTTTAGCAATTTCCTTTGAACCGCTTTTTGCTTGGATTGCTTTTCGGTCCAGAAGCATTCTTCCTCTTTTTATTATTTTAAGGAGCACCCTCAATAATGTTTGCTCCCATTATTATTGAGTTTCTATACGAGCTTTCTTTTTTAGCAGCTTTGTTATCCTCTTCGATTCTCAACCGAACAATAATATCTTCAAGCGACATCTCCTTGTATTTGTGTTTCAAGTAATTTTTTAAGTCCTTCCACAAATGAGGAAACTTCTCAATCATCGCTGCAACTTGGAATACGTCATTGATGACAAGACCTTCAATGAACATTCTGTTAGTAATAATAATATAATTAAGACTTTCAACATAAGTATTAATTCGACTTACACCTTCAGCAAGGAGATCGTGAATAATCACTTGCAACTCCTTGATTTGGGTAATAACAGACTTGTTATCTATCATTTTATAGTCCAAAAGTTTAGGGGCAACAAATTTTTTCAACCCGACATCATCAATTTTGTATTTCTTTTAAAGCGCAATCCAAAGTTCTTTTGACGTCTCCAGATTACTATAGACGTTATACAGATCGTCCTCCGGTCCACTAAGAATGTAATTCTTGCACAAATAATCAGAATGTTTCCACAGCTTAGTCACGAGAAAACGTTCATTGTCTAGAGTTTCGTTGGGCATAACAGTAACATCTTCCTTAATGAACTTCTATAGACTTAAAGTCGTCAAGTAGAAGAACATCTTCTGCTGCCACCTCTTGAAATCAATCTCGGTAATATTTTCTGGGCTTTTTTGCCGGTGTCGATGCCAATGCCGGTGTTATCCGGGTTATCGATGCATTGGCAATCACCATAGGAACAACCTGGTTTCCGTTCTCAGTCGTTATTTCTGTAAAAGAATGACACAAACAAACGTTTAATAAACAACGAAGTTTTTATATCTTCAAACCGAATAAAACTGGAGTAGAAAATCACGTAGATTTTAATCTCCAACGTAGTAGAAAATCACTAGGATTTTAATCTCCGAAAATAGATAGTAAACCAAAATAGAATATACGTTAAAGTAAATAAATGGTGTAGAAAACCACGAAGGTTTTAATCTCCAGTACATTGAGTATAACACAAATACTAAAAATAATTAAGTTCCTTAAGCTTGTTACTGTACTGTATTTATAAAATAATTTTTGAGAACGAAAATAACGTATAAACAAAATTTAATCCGAGTCGATTGAATTTAAAATATTTCCTTGAAACTTAATCCTCTCCAAATATCTGAAGTTGTAGATTAGTGCGGACTCTCAAATTTCCTATCCAAATGCAAAATCGTAATTATGTGAGGGACACAAAATAAAAATTTTGTCAAATATTCAACAAAAATCGCCAAGAAGATAAATGAAAGACTCGCTCTGCAACAAGCGCATCAGCACAGTACTGCAGTATGCAGAAGAGACTAGATGTATAGCCATCGATCAAGTTAATAAAGGTCCCTTTTACTGCACTCCAAAAGATTACACTGTTATTTGAACACGTCCAAAATAATTTCCCCCCTCCCAGAATTTTTATAACGTAGTACCCCCTCCTACTTATCTTTGATTGATCGATGTGATCACATTATTTGCCCATGCACGTAACTTACTGATAATCATCAAATCTTCTTAAGTTCTTCTTACACCTGATTAACCAAACACTTGGTTTATGTTATTCTGTTCATCAGATTTCATCTTTCTATATGATGGTTCATTTACAGCCACCGCACGGTTAGACAAATGCACCTTTGATACACCCAAATCTTCCTCTGGTTAAAGGGAGCAATCATGGCCATGCAGTCAAACAATCTTTTCTTCTTGACGCAACTGTGACGCATTAATTTAACACCCACCCCCCCGCCCCGGAGATGGGGGAAAGTAATCCTACGGCTCTTAATAACGCTTCCCTTATAATTTTCTTGAGATCATTAATTCCATAAATTAACTCCGCCCAGTTTTGTATTCTCGGTATCTGATTACAGTATTTCGTATCAGTCACTTTACACAAAGACATTTATCTCCTTACCTCCTTCCTTTAACAAAAGTTTCTAAGACTTATTTTAAGTTATAAATTTAATACAACAATACAACAACAAACCCAATATAATTTTACAAGTAAATTTTACGGAGAATAGAATATATGTAGATCTTACCCATGTCTTTAAAAAAGCAGAAAAATTGTTTCCGATATATAGAAAAGGAAAGGGGCAAAAGTTATAAATTTATTTTTTAATTTTTATAATTTTTTTATCCAGTTAAATAATATTTCTAGTAACCTGAAGGCTTTAATGGGTAATTTTATCCTTAAACCAGAATATATTCCTCCCTAGCAAGTAAGTTCAGAGTTAAAACAGTGATATTTAATAAAGATATGGATTGTGGTCTTATCGAACTTGACAACCATATCTATAAAATCCTAGACCCCTCTAATAAATTACTATTTCCAAATAAAAAACCAATTTCCGTTGAGTTTATAAATTGTTGAACTTTATCTCAATTCAAAGAAGATCACTTTGTCTTTGTTTTATCTTTAGCACAAAGACAATGTATACCCATTCTCAAAAGCTTCAAAAAACTGACCCTTTTTTCCTCTCTAAACAACAATCCCTTTACCCAAATGAACCAATTGATCATCTCTGCATCGACTCCACCAAATATCCTGACTCACTTCACTCTTTTTCTGAATTTCCAACTCCAGAACATGATCAGAAATCCCCTGTACTTGAAGGAATTGCAGCTGTAGTTGGAGAACATGTTCTTTTTGGCAGCTGTAATAATAAAAACAAGAGAAGTGTTGATGAAAATTTTGAGACTACTACTGCAGTTTCGATTCTGAAGCGCACGTGCCATGCACCTGACAAATACAGAGGTGGCGCGGGGAAAGAAGAAAAGAGAAATGTTCCAGCGGAGAGGAGCTATAGAGGAGTGAGGAAGAGGCCGTGGGGGAGGTGGTCAGCGGAGATACGTGACCGTATAGGGCGGTGCCGCCACTGGCTTGGAACTTTCGACACGCCGGAGGAGGCTGCGCGTGCATATGACGCGGCTGCTAGGTGGCTGAGAGGGTCAAAGGCGCGAACCAACTTCCAAATTCCTCCAGTTGTGCCTTTGCCTTTGCATTCATCACCAACATCAACTTCATCCTCTTCGAATACCTCAGCTGAAGAGAAAAAGAACAAGAAAGATATTCCTTGTGCTAAACGAAATACACCTAATAATAGCAGGAAATGCTCAGTGGTAACTTCAGCTGCCCATCTTTTCAGCTCTAGCAGTACGCCAACTGTGGAGCTTGATCTCAAGTTGGGATTTGGGAAGAAGAGTAGCTAGCTAGTTTTTAACGCCGAAAATAGGTGGTACTAGCTATATCTAGTATAGCGTTTTATGTGTAAATCAAATGTAACTGTGGTTCAGCCTGTTTCATTTTGATGTAGTAATCATGACTAGTTGACTAATGAACGGCTTGGTATGAGATGAAGTTTTTCTGATGTTGTATTAGAAGTTTAGAAAGCATGCAGAAAAGGTTATGCGCCATGCGTGTAAATGTAGTTTAATTAATCTTTTTGAGATTCTCTATGTCGTATTCTAGCTAGCTTGTTGAATGAGTTGTTTTGTTCATATCGATTCTGTTCAAGCCTAAGCATTATTCTTATGTGTCTGATTATATGTGTCACTAATGGCCATTTTCGGTCTTTCTAATCATCAATGTGTATGTTATGCGGAATGGATATAAAGTCCCATTACTTCTCATGGTTGGTTGTGGAACTAATTCTTTCAAGAAAACTTGTTTTCTCTGGCTATATATGCCTAGGGTTTGAGGTAAAAAAATTTCTACTTCTACTTTTATAGTATGATTTTTAATTACTCTTCTATTTCCTTTCTTATTTCAATTTAAACTTCTAAACATGATATGCATGCTTGCTTGAATGAAGAAGCTGGATATATGTGGAAGGAAAGCTTAAGTCGTCATATATAGGTGCCTAGCGTTTTCATGCATGTAATGCGCGCGCCATGAGCTAAAAGGGAAGGGTACTGAAGTAGTATTAGTACTTTAGATTCCGAAGAGGGTAATAGCTGATGAAGAAGATCACTGACAATTGCTGTGATAATAATGACGTTATAACATGCCTAAAAAGACGCCCACGAAAGACGGGGTTTCTGTTGACTGTAAGTTGAAGCTGAGCAGAGAGGATTGTTACTTGTATGACCTGTGAAGATCTTTGGTTTTTGTTCTATACATCAATTTGCTTTTTAGTATCTGTGCATATATACTCAGTCACATGAGGAACTGGAGAAATGCCCATGACCCGTACCCGGTGGAGGACCCGGTTTGCATGGTGGGAGAGGGGGAGTTTCTGTCCTTTAGTGTGCAGGACCTGCTGGTTGATCCGATGGTTAGATACTCTCACTTTCAGATAGAGACAACAGACTCATACGGGGCAATATATGGAAGTACAAAATGGTGGGGATGACTAGAGACTACTGAACAGTGAAGTACGCTGTAGAACTGTAAGTCCAGTGTGTCCTTTTGCCTTTTCGTTTTGATTCAAAATTTCTACTACAGTATTTCTTTTTTGCCACATTACATCAAACAAGATAAGTAGATATTTTACATACATAAATGACATGTAGTTTTACGAGCCCGGAACCTAAATAGGTTCCTTTTGAACTCAAACAATATTTTTAAGTTTAAAAAAAAAAAACAATTCTTATATACAACGCCAGAAAAACTGGCGTTGTATATTAACGGTAACGGTACTATTAATATACAACGCCAGTTTTTCTGGCGTTGAATCTGACAATACTGATTCAACACCATAATTTCTGACGTTGTATCCATTAAATAAATCCCCACCTTCTCCTTCACCCGTCTCCTTCATCTTCTTACCCCATTTTTCTACTCCTTTGGTCCCCCTCAAATTCTGTTCATTTCCTAAAAAAAAAAAAGAAAAAAATTGGGTCCCCCCGACACCTAAAAGTTGAAGCACGTAGGTCCCACACTCGAGGAAAGCTTCTTGTTATTGTTGATTTACGGTTTTGGAGTCAAAATTTTCATCTATTCGGTTTCAGAAAAATCTAAATCGAGGTATTTCGATTTATTTTAAGTTGAAACTTTTATAATAATGCATATTATTATTTTATTTGTATGTGTTTTACTTGTTTTGTATTTTTTTCCCGAAATTAGTATGTTAAATTTATCCGGATTTAATGGTAATGTTATTTATAAAAATATAAATTTGTTTGTTTGTTAATATTCTCATATATATATATATATATGTGCTTTCATGTTGTTTTGTATAGTAAATAAAAATATAAGTTTGTTTGTTTAGATCTTTTTAGCGTAGTAAAACGTAGACCCTTTTAGCCTAGTAAAATTTAGAGCCTTGTAGCGTAGTGATGTGTAGTATTTTAGCTTAGAATTTCGATCCTCAAAATATGGAGCCCAGAACTTTTAAATATATATATATATATATTAGTACAATTAATTTAATTTAAAAATATAAATTTAAATTAAAAAAATACATAACTATTAATGATAGTTTGATGCCACTGGGCCTCAAAAATATCGAGCCCGGAA
>MU720343.1:4275-28599 GCA_026770625.1 Nicotiana glauca | reverse complement strand
AATGATATTTCAATTAATAGATTCCTTTTCCTAATGGGTTAAATTTTACAGAAAATATCAACTTTGCACTATCCATATATCAAAACAGGGGCACGTTCTACTATGGTTCAGAAAATTAAGTAATAGTTTTACTTTAAATTTAAAAGCAGTGATAGTGCAAAGTAGGGATTTTATAACTTTTCCGATATTGGTTCGGCAAAATATTATGGCTAAACTAATTATCTGTCTTCTTGGTAAAGTGTGTAATATAGCAAAAATTTTCCTCTATCAAATTACTTACATGGCATTTCATATAATTGCTGGTAAAAAATGAAATTAATACGCTGAAAAATAAAATAATATATAATATTTTACAATATATTTAAATCGCAATTATAATAACGTCTTGATTACACTGGATATAAGTTAAACCCAAATCAGTAGATAGGGACAATTATACACATACAAAATGATTAAAGAAGAGTATATAACTTCAAGAAAATAAAACAAAAGAAAAATAAAAGAAGGTAGCTAAAACATATAAAAGGAAAACATACGAATAATACCCTGCAAGATTGGAACATCAAAGATCTAAGCTTCAATTGTGCTCAAAGATTAGCTTTTCTTCTTTTCTCCAAATCTCGTTCTTCTGCTTTTTCTCGTTTTTTTTTTAATCTTTTTGTTTTTACGTTTTTCCTCCCCCTCCCTTCTAAGAGTGTCCTTATATATATATATGTGTGGAGGGAGTTAGAGTTGAAGTTGAAGTGGGAGAATGGGGTTGAGAAGATCATGGTAAGTAGTTAGGATAATATTTTTGAATCTTTCAAGACTTATCTATTTTTTGTTATATTATTTGTTTATTATTATTATTATTATTATTATTATTATTATTATTAATAACTTTTACTTATTCTTTATTAATAAAAAAATTAGAAAGTACAATGCATAGTTAAAAATATTAGTTAGCTACCTTATACTTAAATATTATATACATGGGAAAAATTAAATATGCACATTATAGTTTAAATTATACTAAAAAAAATAAAATATTAAAGCTAACTTATTTATTATAATTCTAATTAAAAGAAACCATATATTTTTGTAAATTTTTATTTTTCTCGTTGCAAATAGAAGTGTGTGTGTGTGTGTGTGTGTGTATATAAAGAAAATTCATACTCTAAGATGTTAGTATTTTTGTAGTTTTTTTTAATTAAGATTAGACCCTAAAGAGATATTTATACTAAAACATTATAGAATTTGGGTGTGGTAAAAAATTAGTTGTTCACAACTATTATTAATAACATTGATAAAATCCAAAGGAAGTTCTTATGGGGGAGCACCTCCAGAAAAAAGAAAATACCATTTGATAAATTGGGACACTGTCACAAAGCAAAAGAAAGATGGGGGGCTGGGACTATACAAAACAAAATAAAAATATCAATTCTTCAGCGCTAGCTTAGCTTGGAGATACAAAAAAGATCATAAACCCCTTTGGAGTAGGGTACTTCACATCAGATATAATAGTAGTAATCCCCCAACAAAGCTGGAATCTCCAAGATAAAATGGCTCCCATATCTGAAAAATATTGTCCGGGACACAAACATCTATAAACGAGGTATACACTAGTAAATTGGAAACGGCCAATCAATTAAAATTTGGCAAGACGCATGGCTTGGTAACAAGGAAATGTTAAGAACCCAAATCCAAGGGCCCTTAATGAATCATGAACAACACCAACCGTTAGCAGGTATTATTGAAAAAACTCTTATAACCTTAATAATTTATCCTTCCATCTTCCAATTGAGGTTAAGAACAAAATCACTAGTACTTACATCAAGCAATTCCAACCTATCGAAGATAAATATAGCTAGGGCAAAAGTACCAATGGGACTTTTACTATCAAATCAACTTATGAAATGTTCAAAGGGGGAGAGGAATGGGACACAAAAGATTACAAATGGCTATGAAAAATTAAAACCCTCAACAAAATAAAATTCTTCCTATGGACGGCTATTCATAATAAACTTCCCAAATCACAAATACTCTTCAACAGAAACATCACCAACTCTCCGACCTGCAACATTTGTAGCACTGAGAATAAAAATACAATACATATGTTCTTTAGGTGTAAGTACTCCAAAACAATCTGGGATCAAGCTAGTTTTAAGCTTCTCCCCCAGAACCGCCAAACCAATGCACCCTGCACAACTGGTTAAAAGCCCAAAATAGTTCAAATAATAGGTTCAATGAATATCTCGTCTGGCCTTATGTCCTTCCCTTCATCCTCTGGCATATTTGGCTGGATAGAAATGAGACGATATTCAACAATAATAGCAAACCTCTTCTCCTAAAAAATATCGTTAAAAAAGCCATGAAATACAAACTCCTGGATACAAACCAAAAACGACCTTCCATAATTAGATACACCATTTTCATTAAATAGAACCCGTCGGAACAAAACATCTATAAACTCAATATGGATGGATCGTGTTTGGGAAATCCAGAAAAAGGTGGCATAGGAGGAATCATCACAAGGGGCAATGGAGAATGGGTTTTTGGATACAACATGAGTATTTCACATGTAACTAATATTTATATGAAAATATTATCACTACTGCATGGTCTGAAATTAGCCATAGAGAACAACTACCTCCCCCTCACTATTGAATTGGATTATACTCATTATTCTAATTGAAAATAACTATTGTACCTATAACCTAATTTATGATTGCAGACGTCTATTGAGTAGAGCAGGGGATCCACCAATTACAGCACGTCTATAGATAGGCTAACTAGGAGGCTGATTCAATGGCGAAGAATGGAAGCAGCTTACCAACCCTTGCAAGCTTAAAGACTTATCTAATCCCTCCCACTTTTGTTATTTTCATTTGGAAAGGGACAAGCTAGGAACTGCGTGTCCTATAACAGTTCCCATATGTAATGAACTATGTAATGACTCTTAGTATGTATTTTTAATATATGTCTTTATTACCAAAAAAACAGATCCAAAAGACGGATTTTCATTTTTGGAAGTCAGAGCAAAATGTCTTTAGAAACTGAAAAGGATTTAAAGGTGGGTACTAACAGTAATTTTTTCCAAGAACATTTTCTCACAACCTAATTAATAGCACAAACTTCTCGAACAATATTTAGCAAAATCTAGCTAGTTTTTCAAACAATTACGAGGAAGCGAAAATTATATTGCAATAGTGCTCAAGTCCAGTATCCCAAAAGTTTGAACTACCTTTGTGCTTTCACCTAATGTTTTAGCAACATACTAAAAGATTTATTTTAATAATTATGTTCGAAACCATGTCAACCATATCGTTTAAAAGAAAAGAAGAAAAATTTGCATCCTATAACAACACATAACAGAAATTGACAATCGTTTAGCCTTATATTAGGTTTGGCAAATATAGCCCCAAACAATTGCCATTATATAGCCAAATCTTTAAAAAAAACTACTCTCTTTTATATTCTCTCTAAAAAAAATCACACGCTTATTTTGGCTTCTCTCCCCCTTTCTTTCCTTGTATTTCTTCTTCTATCTCTTCTCTTTTGCTCTCATAGTTTAGCAAAAATTCTTGCAAATTATGCAAAAAAATCAGTGGGATGAAAAGGTAAGGTTGATCTCACATAAAAAAAAATCAGAAGCAAAAACTAAGAGAGAAAAAATATATTTCAATTTTTTTTTTGATTGAATGAGTGGGTGTGATTGAAATTAGTTGAAAATACCTAAACTAGGCTACATACAAAATTTGAGCAAGATTAGCAAACACTAAGAAAGAAAAAATATATTGTAACTTTATTTTCTTCTCTCTTCCTTTTTTTGGTTGGATTGAATGAGTGGGTGTGATTGAAATTGGTTGAAAATACCTAAACGAGACTATATACAAAACTTGAGCAAGATTATAAGTGATTTAGACTGGTTTCAGGTAAAAAATCAGACCTAAGAATTAACTACGACATGTGAATATCACGTTGTATATCGTGTACATTAGTGTATATCACACATAAGTTTTTAAGGACGTCTGTGTATATCACTTTGTATATCGTGTATACAGCATAATATTTTTATGGATGCCCCATGTATATCACATTGTATATCATATATATAATATATTATTTTTTATATCATATATATAACACATTATTTTATGGATATACACAGATATACATAATATACACGAGATATCACTGATGTACATAGAGATATACACGGGTTACAATGGGGGATACACAAGTGGAGTCATCTTGAACTTGAGTTTTCAATATGAAATGTATTATACAAAGAAGAAAAATAAAATTTTTAATAAAAGTTTTTGATATACACATTATTATTATGTTATATACTGTGATATATAAATAATATAATTATTAATTATTGATCAAATAAGGAAAATAAATTTTTGATATAGCATGCTTAAGCAAGTTCTAAAATATAAAAATAATAAATATAACTGGTGGAGTAAATAATTTTTTGTATACAAAAAATAATTTTTGATATACACAAAGAAGAAAAATAAATTTATGATATCAATTTTGGTATACACATGTCCGATGTGCTATACGCTGTGATATACAAATAATTTGAGTACTATATTTTTATTGTGATATACATTGATAGAAATGCAACAATAACTATATATATAATTTATATTATTGATATACAAAGAATAATATTATTTATATACAAAGAATAAAAATAAAATTTTAATATATATGTTGATATAGACAAAGAAGAAAAAAAGTTGTGATATACATATTATTATTATAACAACAACAACAACCCAGTAAAGTCCCACTAGGTGGGGTCTGGGGAGGGTAGTGTGTACGCAGACCTTACCCCTACCCCGATGGGGTAGAGAGGCTATTTCCGATAGACCCTCGACTCAGAAAGCTGGAAATAAAACAAGAAAAGAAGAAAAGAAGAAAAGAAGAAAAGACAATTCATCAGTAACGTCAACATAACCGAAGACATAATGACAGCAACCTAAAAAATCATAAAACAGATGATATACATATTATTGTGATATATATTTATTGGCTACTTGATGTCAATATCTATAACTAAGGCTATTTTCTATCAATTATATGGGTATATTGTTATACCATACCAAAACTCCTTAAAAGAAAGCGATCTGAGATGATAAGGCCCAAATGCTTAGTAAAAGACCCATAACTAAAATCATTTGTTTTTGCCCACTGAAAATTGCAGAAGAATGGGAATTAACAAGGAATTTTACCTCCTATAGCAAAGATTAACACTTTATTTATTTTAAATAAATTCTATTTTAAAAAATTATATTTTATAAATACGATATATTTTTATTTCTGAGTAGCTATAAATGTTTGTTAATAAAGATAGATACCACTAAAAGATAGTGCTTTATGAAATTTCTCTTTCTCTGAAAAATCAGGAAAACATATCTTCGTAAATTAGTACTCCCACTGTTTCAATATGATATAATTTGACTGGCCACGGCAAGAAATATGTTGAAATTTGCGATATTAAATATTTTTATAATATTTCTGAGCGGCTATAAATGTTTGTTAGTAAAGATAAAATAGACAATTCAGCTCAAAATATTTTCAAATTTTATTTTATTCTTTTTAAAATTGACTAATAAAAATATATCGTTCTCCTTCTAATGGAGGGAGTATTCTTTGTTCTCTCGTAAAATTTTGGGTAGGGATAGCCTGTAAATATTGAGGCACAAGATGAAGGACCTTTGATGAAACTTATGCTTTCATTTTTCTTTTTTCCCTTCAAAAAATTAGGGAAGGGGGAGAGGAAACGAGAAAGGGATTACAAGGTGGGGATTCTGTTGGGATATATACTATTAACCATGAGTTTTGGTTTGAATATAGTATTTATCATGGAACAATTGTTTATTCAATTTTAATAAAGTTTTAAATAGATCATACATTCGTTTGTGTCCTTTACTTATATAGTAGATGATTTAGTGTATAGAGTTTAACTTATACACGGAAGATTAAATCATCGGTTCTTATAAGTATAAAGATCATGTTCACAATCTAATGATGGAATTGGACAAACCATTAGGAATGATTGTAGCACAAGATTAGAGATAATTTATCTTGATTATGGGAATGGTTTAATTCCAACTTCTTGTGCTAGTACATTTTGTATGTATTGAACGGACCAAGTAGAGATAAGTAATTTATACTGACTTAATGAAATAAAACTCTCTAGCCATTAAATGTACTTATACTCTTAATCTTGATATAATTGTTATTAGCTGTGTATATTATTATTGTTTTGATTTATTAAAAGGCGAGATTCTTTCGTGGGTCAATATGCCTGGTAAATTGGACAATAGTAATATACATTGGCAAAGTAATAGTTAGTTGATGGAATCCATGTCTCGGTATAGAGATTGATGATACACCTTTATGAAAGTTTATAAGTTTTCATGTGTAAACCCTGCAGGTGGATTTTGTATCCGTCACATGAAATAAGTTAAACGAAAGTCTAAAGGAAATAATCAATGAATTAAATTGTCAGTAATTTAATTTATTTGATTAGTATCTGAATCTTAGCATGGGGAGTTAAATAAGATTTAATGGAAGAATTTCGAAATTGAACTGAGGAGTGCAGTTACGAATTTTTAGTGGAATAATTCGTAACTTATTATGGTAGTATTAATTCAGATATTTCGAATTAAGTCCATAATAGGAAGCCTCGTTAATTAAATTCTGCGGTCCCTGCTGTGCCCGAAAAATTAGGAATTAAATGGAATTCTATTTCTTGGTGGAAAAGGAAGACCCAACAGGTTTAGGAAAAGGGTTTTAAACCCTAAAACCTGTGGCTATATAAAGAGGTCTTATTCCATAAGGAGGCAAGGTTTTTACTACATGGTTTTCCTAGGAGAAATTCGCCCACACGAATTTCGCTAATTCCAGACATTATTCGGGTCACACAGCAGAAGACTGTGGAACTGGAGGATGATCTCGTGGACGGTTTCGTTCTTGCTTGAAGGCTTCTCGCAATTGCGGTCACGCTTCAAGAGATAAATATTGATTTTATGTTCGATAATATCTGTGATTATGTGTTGTCTATATTACATGCAAGTGATCCTGGCTATTTGCTTCCGCTGTTCATACCTGTCATCCATCAGATTCAACTCCACAGAAACTTATGTATATGGGGCGTATTATGGAGTTTTAATATATACTTTTACAAGCATTAAGTTGCATCTAAAACAAACAAATCTATTTGGACCAAAAAGAAGAAAAAAGAACGTATCTGTTTGTTAGGAAATATTTTTTAGTCTATCTTCTTGCAGCAGCAAAACAAAATTGAGTTACATATTTTTTAGTCTATATTTTCCTTTCAAAGTTTGAACCCTTCAATTAAGAATATGATACATAGATCACATTGGCATGTATACAAGTGATCATCACCAATGATTATGTAGCTTATGCATCATTTGATCTGAGAAGCTTGAATCCATTCTTTGTTCATTTTCTCTTCCAAAAAAAAAAAAAAAAAACAAGAATAGTCTTCTTGCTCTATAGATTACTATTACCGTTGGGGATATTCTTAATGATATAAGCTTAATCTAACGTGGACAATATTATAATGTCTTAAAGTGAATTTTGTGCTGGCTTAATCCCACCAGAAAGACCCTTGTATTTGCCCAAACCGCAACAACAAACGCTATCCGTATCGTCAGTGGCGGATTTACGTTTATGGGTGCTGAAGCACCCATTGGCCAAATTGTGTTATGTATTCATAGATAATGCATACAAATTTGAATAATTCATAGACAAGAGGGGTTGTTCTGATAGTAAGCAACTCACACTTTCAACCATGTGAGTTCGAGTCTCCCCAAGAGCAAGATGAGAAGTTCTTGGAGGGAAGGATGCCGGGGGTCAATTTGGAAACAGCCTCTCTATCCCAGGGTAGGGGTAAGGTCTGCATAAACACTACCCTCCCCAGACTCCACTAAATGGGATTATACTGGGTTGTTGTAGTTGTTGATCTTGAGCATCCACTATGATCGTGTGTGACCACTTTAAATTTACATTAAAATCAGAAACACCCACGAGTCACGGTCTATAAATCCTGAATTCGCCATTGTGCTATGCAACGATTCTTTTAATTGAAAAAACTCATAATTATTAGTTATATATCAAGTTATCCATGAATTTAGTGGTCCTTAGTAGAAAAGAAAGCGAAGAAAAACAAAAAGTAATGAATAAGATAACATACATACAATACAAAAATTGTAACCAAAATTTAATATAACATACATAAACTTAAAAAGTACCTCAGCCTTCTTATCTATTCGTTTTTATCCATTATTGAACGTCCAAAACAATCCACCTAAGTGTAGCTAGCGCCTGTGTCAATCAAAGACCAATTTTTAATTATCAAAATGAAATTAGTTCAACTCCTTCAAGTAACATTATTCTAATGAGAATACGTACCCAAAAAAAGTTCTAACGATTATTTGCAAATAATTCTTTTTTCATTGGTAAGGAAATAGATAGGTGGCAAACTCTTTGTTCTATTTGTCTACATGATGTGGACGTGTGGAGTGGTTTCAATAGCTATGGTCAAATTTGCTCAAAAAGTGGGACCATTTCAGGTAAACAAGACGAACTGATCAGTAAAATACTTTGACAAATAATTCTAGACAAACGTTAGGATACAGGGACTTGAGCCAGATTTTTATTAAGAAATGTCAAAATATAACGAAATAAAAAAGTCAAGGAAAGTTAATAAATAATATATATACATATAAAATAAAAATTATCGAATTGCATAATATAATTTTTTTGGATGAAGGGGTGTCATTTGACACATCTTTGGATAAGGTGGTGTTGGGCACATGCCCATGTTGTCCAGCCAAAGACCCAATGGCTTAATCCTATTCTCTTTTGGTTTCCATTTCTATTCGGAATCGAATTCGGTGTTTATTCCTATTTTGAGTGGGTTTTGGCTTTAAGAGAAACCACCACTCATAATCTATAAATATGATAACCTTGAAAAATTATTCTATGCTTATTGGTAGAAGTCTTTGAAAGACTTAAGCACATAAGAGTGATTTTTGAGAGAGCTTTCATTAACAGAAAAGAGAGAAGAAAAGTATTTGTGTTGCTGCAGATTTTTATTTCGACCAGCCAAATTCAAATCGCATTTTCCGATTCGTTAACCATTGGATCGTCTTGAAATTTTAACCAAGTATTTGTAATGTTTTGGTCTTTTATTTGAACAGTGGAGATCAGTTTTGGAGGCTCGTAGCATCTTGTTTCGAGCTTCGAATAGAATCTTCATTTTTGTGAATTCTCCTATTTCTTCAATTGATTAGTTGTTGCTCTTGTTGCTCCGTGTTTGGCACTTGTTGTGTAGCTAATTTGGAGAACTTTTGGAATCCTCTTATTGTTATAGGAGCTTTTTGGATCTTTGTGATCCCGGGATTTTTACCTTCGATTTGAAGGGTTTTCCACGTTAAAATTTGGTGTTCTTTACTTTTTTTATTTTCGGGTTTGCCTTTTTCTCGATATAACAGTGATATCAGAGCCTTGGTTATTTATCCGGGTTGTTACGGAATGGATGCGAATATGAGCAAGATGATATGTTTAAATGGGAGAAACTATAATATTTGGAGAAGCAGGATGAAAGATTTGTTTATCGTGAAGAAGATGCATCTACCCGTTTTTGCAGCTCATAAACCCGAGAGTATATCTGATGAAGATTGGGATTTCGAGCGTCAACAAGTATGTGGATATATACGATAATGAGTTGAAGATAATGTTCATAACCATATTGTGAATGAGACACATGTGAGATCATTGTGGAAAAAGCTAGAGACTCTTTATGCTTAAAAAACTGGGAACAACGAGTTTTTTCTGCTAAAGCAATTGATGACCTTTAAATACAAGGAAGGCAACCTTATCCTTGATCACATAAATGATTTTCAGGATGTCCTTGACCAGCTCTCTGGAACGGGAGTTAGTTTTGATGATAAGATACAAGGACTTTGGATTCTTAATACTCTGTCTGACTCTTGGGAAACTTTTCGTGTTTCTTTGACAAATTCAGCTCCTGAAGGTAAGGTGACCATAGAATATGGTATTGAATGAGGAAGTAAGGATAAAATCTCAAGGTTTGTCCTCACAAGCAGATATCTTGGTTACACAAGACCAGGGGAGAGATAGAACAAGAGGATCGTGGAATAGAGATAAAAGTAGAAGTAAGTCAAGGTCCAGATACCATAATATTAGATGCAACCACCGTGAAGAAAGGACATATCAAAAGATTTTGCCACAAGTTGTTGCAAGACATTAGAGAAGGAAAGAAGGTTGAAAATAACGAGAACAATGTTGTTGATATTGTTCGAGATGAACTTCTTTTTGCTTATGATGAAAACGTTATCAATTTGGTATCCCATGAGACGAGCTGGATAGTAGATTCTGGAGCTACCTCACATGTCACTCTAAGAAAAGATTTTTTCTCATCTTATACTCATGTTGATTCTGGAGTGTTAAAGATGGGCAATGCCAGTGAAGTTAAGGTGTTTGGTGTTGGCACAATTTGTTTGAAAACTAATAATGGTTCAATGCTATTTCTTCAAGATGTCAATCATGATCCATAATTTCATTTCAATTCGATCTCCGCCGAAAGATTAGACGATAAAGGTTACCATAATGCCCTCTTTAATAGCTAATGGAAGCTCATAAAGGCCTCATTAGTTGTGGCTTGAGGAGTCAAGTCAGGTCAGTTATATGTGACACATGGCTCTATTATTATTGACTCCATAAATCTGGTGGAAAGTCACACTTTATCAGAATTGTGGCACAGAAGATTGAGTCATATGAGTGAGAAGGGGATTATGTACTTGGATAAGAAAAGTTTACTTTCTGGAGTGAAACAAGCAAAGCTGAAAAGGTATATCTATTGTTTAGCTGGCAAACAGAAAAGGGTTTTCTTCCATAGCCATGCTCTCCCAAGAAAGCCCGATTTATTGGAGCTATTACATTTCGATTTGTGTGGTCCTTTTAAAGTAAAGTCAAAAGGTGCTACACTTTACTTTGTGAACTTCATTGATGATCATTCTCGTAAGCTCTAGGTGTATCTATACAAAGATCAAACACTTGGCGTGTTTAAGGAATTTCAGGCCTTAGCAGAGAGACAGACGGGGAAGAAATTAAAATGTATTCGCACTGACAATGGTGGTGAATATTGTGGTTGTCACGACCCAATCTCAAACCCGGCCGTGATGGCGCCTCTCATGAATACAAGGCCAGCCAGAACAATGCCAACACCTCTTTTAAAGCAATTAATTAACAGTAACAATTCTAAAACATGCTTAATATAGCAAATAATGCAGAAATAGCAGTAATAATGAGGGAAGCCATCTCGACACAGCCCAAACCAGGGTGTCACAAGTCATGAGCTACTACAGAGTCTGTAATGAGTCTACAGAATATAAAATCTTATACAATAGTCTAAAGGAACTCAAAAGATATAAAATAGGGGAGACAAGGGGCTGCGGACGTCAACAGCTACCTCGTCACTCCAACTCGCTACCTGGTCTGGAAAGAATCAGCACTCAGGTGCAGACTCCTCTATGCCTATATCTGCACACATGGTGTAGGGAGTAAAGTGAGTACTCCGATCCAGTGAGTAATAATAATAATTAATAACCGAAGGCATGAAAACACATAACTGGACAAAGCAATTCTATATCAGGCAGTAAAACAATAAAGAGTCAGATGAAATCTCCTTTTAAAAATCGTTAAATCAGGTAAAACAACAAGTAAATAGTTAGTAGAAATCTGCCCCTCGAGCCTAGTATCAATCGCTTAGAACAGTATCAGCCCCTCAGGCTCAGTATCAGTCACTGAGCATAATATCAGCCCATCGGGCTCACTCTCATATCACATGGGTACCCGCGCTTACTGTGGATGTGCAAACTCCGGAGGGGCCCCTTACGGCCCAAGTGCTATATCAACATAAGGCCTGAAAGCCTTCTCACATCACACTCGAGGCCTGAAAGCCTCCTCACATCAAACTCAAGGCCTGAAAGCCTTCTCACATCACTCACGAGACCTAAAAGCCTCCTCATATCACTCGCAAGGCCTGAAAGCCTCCTCACGTCACTCCATCCACCTCGTGGCATATAAATGTATCTCAGGCCCTTGGCCCCACTCAGTCCAGAAAATATCATAAGTCTCTCAAGCATCAATAGAATAGTAGTGCTCAGCCCAAATAGTAGTGGAAATATCAATTAAGTCTCAAAAATTCAATTAAATGGATGAGTTTGTAAAACAGTATAATCAATAGGACTGAGTTCAAGTAATATATCAAATAGTGAGGAAAGAGTGATAAAAATCCACAAAGGACTCAAGTAGTCGGCATGAAGCCCAAATCATGTTGATAACAAATATATCTCAGTTAAGTACGCGGTAAAATATCAAACGGTATGGACCAAGTCACAATCCCCAGTAGTAAATAACCCCGCACTCATCATAAGGTGCGTGTTTCACCTCAACATAGCACTACGTTGTGCTAATCCGGGGTTTCAAACCCTCAGGATATCATTTACTATCATTGCTCACCTCAAGCCGGCCAAAATCCTAGCTCGCTATGCCCCTGCCTCACAAATCGACCTCCTCGCGCGTCGAATATGATCAAAACCACAACGAATGCGTTACAATAGGCTAAGAGAACATACCCCAATCGAAAAGACTCGAAAAATATCAAAATTCACGAAATTTGTAAAACCCGAGCCCGGGGCCCACTTCTCAAAAATTAAAAAATTTAACATCATCGGATTTCTTATCTCGCCACGAGTCTATACATACCAAAAACTCCCAAATCCGAGCCCAGATGATCCATCAAATCACACTTTGAAATATCAAATTCCAAGCCCTAGATTTTTCCCTTTTTTGATGAATTTTCATAAATTTCTAGGTTAATTCTACCATTAAATCATGTATTTTGGTCATAGAACTCACCTCCAATCACACCCAGTCGAAATCACCTTCAATTCCCGTCCAAAAGCTCTCAAGGTTGTTCAAAAATGGTAGAAAAATACCTTACTTCGTGGAACAAAATGAAACCTTAAAACCCCTTTTTCTGTCCAGGCCTTTTCGCTTCTGCGACCCATACACCGCACCTACGGTTTCCGCTTCTGTGGAATTCTACCGCTTCTGTGGAGTTCCACTTAACCGCCTGGACTGCTTCTGCGGTCTATATCCGCTTCTGCGGATGCCGCATATGCGGACCACCATCCGCTTCTGCGGAAGTCCTCCAATGACCCAAAATCCGCACCTGCGACTCCCTTACCGCATCTGCGGCCCCTTTTCCGCAGATGCAGAAATACCAGATACCAGCAACTTCAGAAATGCAACAAGTCCAAAATTCACCCTGACGGCCATCCGAAATCTCCCCGAGGCCCCCAGGACCTCAACCAAAAGTGCCAACCCATCCTAAAACATCATTCAAACTTGCTCCAATCATCAAAATGCCACAAACAACACCAAAACCATCAAATTTCATCGAATTCAAGCCTAAGTTCTTCTAAAACTTCCGAAATACGCGTTTGATCAAAAACCCGACCAAAACACCTCCGAATGACCTAAAATTTTGCACACACATCCCAAATATCCAAAGAAGCTATAGCAACTCTCAGAATCCCATTCCGACCCTCGGATGAAAATCTCACCTATCAACCGGAATTCGCCAAATTACTAACTTCGCCAATTCAAGCCTAATTCTGCACCGGACCTCCAAAACCAATTATGATCACGCTCCTAAGTCACAAATCATCCCCCAAAGCTAACCTAATCACCAGAAATGACATCCAAGCCCTCTAACTCATAAGTTAACATCCGGTTGACTTTTCCAAAACAAATGTCTCATTTCCTTCCAAAACCAATCCAATTTGACTCATTCACCCAAGACTCTTATAATGAAACATAAGAAAGCAGTAAATAAGAAAAATGGGGCGATAACTCATGTGACAACGGGCCGGATCATCACATCCTCCCCAACTAAAACAAACGCTAGTCCTCGAGCGGGTCAAAAAATATACCTGGAGCCTCCAACTGGTGAGGATATCTGCTCCGCATCTCCCGCTCGGTTTCCTAAGTAGCCTCCTATGCGGGCCGACCTATCCATTGTACTTTCATCGAAGCTATATCCTTTGATCTTAACTTTCAAACCTGACGACCCAAAATAGCCACCGGCTCCACATCATAGGTCAAATCATCATCCAGCTGAACCGTGCTGAAGTCCAATGCATGGGACGGGTCCCCAACATACTTCCGGAGCATAGAAACATGAAATACCAGATGCATGCCTGGCAAGATGGGTGGCAAGGCAAGCTTATAGGCCACCTCCCCAATCCTCCTAAGTATCTCAAAAGGCCCAATAAACCGCGGACTCAGCTTCTCTTTCTTTCCAAACCGCATAACGCCCTTCATGGGCGAAACCTTTAGCAAGACCTTCTCACCAACCATACAAAACACATCTCGAACCTTCCAGTCCGCATAACTCTTCTGACGCGACTGAGCTGTACGAAGCCTCTCCTAAATCAGCTTCACCTTTTTTAAGGCATCCTGAACCAACTTTGTCCCCAATAGCCTAGCCTCACTGGGCTCGAACAAACCCACTGGAGATCTACACCGCCTCCCATACAACGCCTCATACGGAGCCATCTGAATGCTCGACTGATAACTGTTGTTATAGGCAAACTCTGCAAGCGATAAAAACTCATCCCAAGAACCTCCAAAATCAATAACACATGCACGCAACATATCCTCCAATATCTGAATAGTACGCTTGGATTGCCCGTCCGTCTGAAGATGAAATGCTTTGCTCAACTCTACCTGCATACCCAACTCTTGCTGAAATGTCCTCCAGAACTGAGAAGTAAATTGAGTACCTCTATTAGAGATAATAGACACTGGAACACCATGCAATCGAATAATCGCCCGAATAAAGATCCCTGCCAGCCGCTCCGAAGAATAGGTAGTGCATATCGGAATGAAGTGCACGGACTTGGTCAGCCGATCCACAATCACCCAAATCGAATCGAACTTCTTTAAAGTCTGAGGAAGACCACTCACAAAATCCATAGTGACTCTCTCCCACTTCCACTCGGGAATAATCATCCGCTGAAGTACGCCACCCGGTCTCTGATGCTCATATTTTACCTGCTGACAGTTGAGACACCGAGCCACAAATCCTACAATGTCTTTCTTCATTCTCCTCCACCAATAGTGCTGCCTCAAGTCATGATACATCTTCGCGGCACTCGGATGAATGGAATACCGCAAGCTATGGGCCTCCTCTAATATCAACTCCCGAAGCCCATCCACATTGGGCACACAAATCCGGCCCTGCATCCTCAACACACCATCATCACCAACGGTCACGTCTCTGGCATCATCATGCTAGACCCTGTCCTTAAGGACAAGCAAATGCGGGTCATCATACTAGCGCTCTCTGATGCGATCATATAAGGAAGACCGAGAAACCACACAAGCCAATACCCGACTGGGCTCCGAAATATCTAGTCTCACCAACCGATTGGCCAAGGCCTGAACATCGACTGCAAAGGGCCTCTCCCCAACTGGAATGTATGCCAAGCTCCCCATACTAACTGCCTTTCGGCTCAAAGCATCGGCTACTACATTGGCCTTCCCCGGGTGATATAAAATGGTAATATCATAGTCCTTAAGTAACTCTAGCCACCTCTGCTGCCTCAAATTA
Organism: Nicotiana glauca; assembly: GCA_026770625.1. Taxonomy (NCBI): domain Eukaryota; kingdom Viridiplantae; phylum Streptophyta; class Magnoliopsida; order Solanales; family Solanaceae; genus Nicotiana; species Nicotiana glauca. Next base: position 12,866 of record MU720343.1, on the reverse strand, counting down.
AGATCCTTTTGCTTGAAAAAATGTTGAAGACTACGATGATCGGTGAATACCTCACAAGATACGCCATACAAGTAGTGCCTCTAAATCTTCAAAGCATGAACTATAGCAGCCAACTCCAAATCATGTACAAGGTAGTTCTTCTCGTGGGGCTTCAACTGACAAGAAACATAAGCAATAACTCTACCCTCTTGCATTAATACACATATGATCCCAACTCTCAAAGCATCACAATACACAGTATAAGAACCTGAAGCTGAGGGCGAAACCAATACTGGAGCCGTGGTCAAGGCTGTCTTGAGCTTCTGAAAGCTCTCCTCGCACTCGTCTGACCATACTAATAGAGCACCCTTCTGAGTCAACTTGGTCAAGGGCAATGCAATAGAGGAAAATCCCTGAACAAACCGGCGATAATAACTTGCCAAACTAAGGAAACTACGAATCTCTATGGCTGAGATCGGTCTAGGCCAACTCTGAACCGCCTCTATCTTCTTCGAGTCGACCTGAATACCCTCACTGGACACCACGTTCCCCAAGAAAGCTACTGAGCTGAGCCAAAACTCGCACTTGGAGAACTTTGCATAAAGCTTCTCTTCCCTCAATCTCTGCAATAAACTCGCAAATGTTGTGTGTGCTCCACCTGGCTACGCGAGTACACCAGAATATCGTCAATAAAAACAATAACTAATGAATCCAGATAAGGCTGAAATACACTGTTCATCAAATGCATGAACGCTGCTGGGGCATTAGTCAGCCCGAAAGACATGACAAGAAACTCATAGTGCCCATATCTAGTCCTGAAAGCAGTCTTCATAATATCTGAATCCCTGATCTTCAACTGGCGATAGCCCGAACGGAGATCAATCTTGGAGAACACCCTCGCTCCCTGAAGCTGGTCAAATAAATCATCAATGCGAGGCAGAGGATACTTGTTCTTCATTGTTACTTTGTTCAATTGCCTGTAGTCAATGCACATTCTCATGGTGCCATCCTTCTTCTTCACAAACAAAACTGGTGCACCCCATGGTGACACGCTAGGCCGAATGAACCCCTTATCTGGGAGTTCCTGAAGTTGATCCTTCAATTCTTTTAACTCCGCTGGTGCCATACGATATGGAGGAATGGAAATGGGCTGAGTGCCTGACACCAGGTCAATACCAAAATCAATATCCCTGTCCCATGGCATGCCCGGCAGGTCTGCAGGAAATACATCGGGAAACTCCTTCACAACTAGGACAGAATCAATGCTAGGAGTCTCGGCTCCAATATCCCTTACAAACGTCAAATACGAAAGGAAACCCTTCCCAACCATACGCTGGGCCTTTAAGAATGAAATCACCATGCTAGGAACATAGTCAATTACACCACGCCACTCGATCCTCGGTACACCCGGTATAGCCAGAGTGATTGTCTTAACATGACAATCCAGAATAGAATGACACGGAGATAACCAGTCCATGCCTAAAATAATATCAAAATCCACCATGCTCAATAGCAATAGATCAACTCGGGTCTCCAGACCTCCAATAGTCACTAAACATGACCGATACACATGGTCTACAATAATAGTATCGCCCACCGGGGTAGATACATGAACAGGTAAAGCAAGAAACCCTCAGGATGTACCCAAATGATGAGCAAAATATGAGGACACATAAGAATAGGTGGAACCGGGATCAAATAAGACTAAGGCATCCCTGTGGCAGACTGAAGTAATACCTGTAATGACAACATCTGAAGCAATAACATCTGTCCTGCTCTGAAGAGCATAAAAATAAGCCTGACCACCACCTGATCGACCCGCACCTCTGGGGTGACCCCTAGCTTCCTGACCCTCAACCCTAACTGGCGGGGCGGGTGCTGAAGAAATTGGACCAGAAAACGAGGGTTGACCCCTCTACTAAGATGAGCTAGCAGCACGGCGAGGACACTGCCTCCACATATGCCCAAACTCTCTGCACTCATAATAACTCCCGTGTGCTGGAGAATGGGACTGAAGGGAACCCCTCGTGCCGGAGTGACTAGCTGACGCACTCAACCCTGAACAGACGGGGTATGAGATGAACTCTGTGCTGGAAGAGCGCTGAGTGAAGGCTGACTCTGCTGAGAACCATGATAACCACAACCTGAAGATGCTCCACGATACTCGGGACGGGTCGACTGAGCGGGCCTAAAATAATGACCCCTACCCTGCTGGAACTGGCCCCTCGCGGAGCGCCACTATAACTGCCAGAACCTCGAGGCCTTTTGGCCTCCCTCTCCTCTTGATCCTAATGGAAAACCGCCTCAATATCTCGAGCTATATCAACTACCTCCTCGAATGAAGCACACAATACTCTCTCTCTAGTCATAAGAACACAGAGATGGTAGTTAAGGCCATCAACAAATCTCCTAATCCACTCCCGATCCAACAGAACCATCCAGACGGCATGACGAGCCAACTCTGAAAACCTCATCTCACACTGAGACAAAGTTATATCTCCTTGTCGTAGCCACTCAAACTGCCTGCGTAGCTCCTTTCTGTGGGACTGCGGTACATACTTCTCCAAGAAGAGAGTGGAGAACTCCTTCCAAGTCAAAGGTGCTGCACCAGCCGGCCTACGCCTCTCATACGCCTCCTACCAAGTGAAGGAAGCCCCAGTAAATTGAAAGGTGGTGAATGCCACACCACTAGACTCAAGGATCCCCGCTGTATGGAGCATACGCTGACACCTGTCAAGAAAACCCTAGGCATCCTCGCCCTCAGCACCTCTGAATGTCGGAGGCTGGAGTCTACCAAACCTCTCGAGGCGACACTGCTCATCCTCAGGCATAGCTGAAACCCTTAACTCCTGCAATGGTGCAACTGGTTGAGCTGGAGGTGCCTCTGGAGTCTGTAATCCCTGCACTACCTGCTCAGGTGTGCGAGCGGGGTCTGATTGCCTCCCACAGCCTGCGAAGTAGCTGCTGATGTGGTGGCTGAAATTGCCTGAGTCAGGCCAGTGCAAACTATCAAAATCTGAGCCAAAGTCTCCTGAAGACTCGAAATCAAAATGGGCACAGTTGGTGCCTAAACTGGTGCTGCTAGAGCCTGGTCTTGAGCTGGGGCAACTGGAGGAACCACCGGTGCTTCCCCTACTGCTCTACCTCTGCCACGACCACGACCACGACCACGACCGTATCCACAACCTCTAGTAGCCTTATTGGGTGGTACTGGTGGTCGTCCGTCTCGTCCGGTAGCTTGTGTCCTCAACATCTGTAAGAGAATATAATAAAGAGAAATTTAGTACTCGGCTCAACAAGTTCGCATGAAAGAATTTCAAGAATGTGAAGCTTTCCTTAAGGTTCTGCAGCCTCCCGAGGATAAGTACAGACGTCTCCGTACCGATCTGTGAGACTCTACTGAACCAGCTCATGACTCATGAGACCTAGTAACCTAGGCTCTAATACCAACTTGTCACGACCCAATCCCAAACTCGGTCGTAATGGCGCCTCTCGTGAAGACAAGGCCAGCCAGAACAATGCCAACACCTCTTTTAAAGTAATTAATTAACAATAACAATTCTAACACATGCTTAATACAGCAAATAATGCGAAAATAGCGATAATAACGAGGGAAACCATCTTGACACAACCCAAACCGAGGTGTCACAAGTCACGAGCTACTACAGAGTTTGTAACGAGTCTACAGAATATAAAATCTTATACAATAGTCTGAAGGAACTCAAAAGATATAAAATAGGGGAGACAAGGGGCTGCGGACGTCAACAGCTACCTCGTCACTCCAACTCCCTGCCTGGTCTGGAAAGAATCAGCGCTCAGGTGCAGACTCCTCGATGCCTATATCTGCACACATGGTGTAGGGAGTAAAGTGAGTACTCCGACCCTTAAAATCCGAAGACATGAAAGCACATAACTGCACAAAGCAATTCTATATCAGGCAATAAAACCGTAAATAGTCAGATGAAATTTCCTTTTAAAATCCAGTAAATCAGGTAAAACAACAAGTAAATAGTTAGTAGCAATCTGCCCCTCGAGCCCAGTATCAATCACTCAGAACTGTATCAGCCCCTCGGGCTTTGTATCAGTCACTCAGCATAATATCAGCCCCTCGGGCTCACTCTCATATTACATGGGTACCCGCACTTACTATGGGTGTGCAGATTCCGGAGGGGCCCCTTGCGGCCCAAGCGCTATATCAACATAAGGCCTGAAAGCCTTCTCATATCACACTCGAGAACTGAAAGCCTCCTCACATCACACTCAAGGCCTAAAAGCCTTCTCACATCACTCACAAGGCCTGAAATCCTCCTCACATCACTCACAAGGCCTGAAAGCCTCCTCACGTCACTCCAGCCACCTCGTGGCATATCAATGTATCCCAGGCCCTCGGCCTCATTCAGTCTATAAAACATCATAAGCCCATCGGGCATCAATAGAATAGTAGTGCTCAGCCCAAACAGCAGTGGAAATATCAATTAAGTCTCAAAAATTCAATTAAAGTGGCTGAGTTTGTAAAACAGTATAATCAACAGGACTGAGTTCAAGTAATATATCAAATAGTGAGGAAAGAGTGATAAAAATCCACGAAGGACTCAAGTAGTCGGCATGAAGCCCAAAATATGGCAAGAAACCCAAATCATGTTGATAACAAACATATCTCAGTTAAGTATGCGGTAAAATATCAAATGGGATGGACCAAGTCACAATCCCCAATAGTAAATAACCATGCCCTTGTCATGAGGTGCGTGTTTCACCTCAACATAGCACTACGTTGCGCAAATCCGGGGTTTCAAACCCTCAGGATATCATTTACTATCATTACTCACCTCAAGCCGGCCAAAATCCTAGCTCGCTATGCCCTTGCCTCGCAAATCGACCTCCTCACGCATCGAATTTGATCAAAACCACAACGAATATGTTACAATAGGCTAAGGGAACATACCCCAATCGAAAAGACTCGAAAAATATCGAAATTCACGAAATTTGCAAAACCCGAGTCCTGGGCTCGCTTCTCGAAAATTAAAAAATTTAACATCATCGGATTCATTATCTCTCCACGAGTCTATACATACCAAAAACTCCCAAATCCGAGCTCAAATGACCCATCAAATCCCACTTTGAAATATCAAATTCCAAGCCCTAGCGTTTCCCACTTTTTGATGAATTTTCATAAATTTCTAGGTTAATTCTACCATTAAATGATATATTTAGGTCATAGAACTCACCTCCAATCACACCCAGCCGAAATTACCTTCAATTCCCGTCCAAAAGCTTTCAAGGTTGTTCAAAAATGGTGGAAAAATACCTTAGCTAGCGGAACAAAATGAAACATTAAAATCCCTTTTTCTGTCCAGGCCTTTTCGCTTATGCGCCCATACACCACATATGGGGTTTCCGCTTCTACAGAATTCCACTGCTTCTGCGGAGTTCCACTTAACGTATTGGACCGCTTCTGCGGTCTATATCCGCTTCTGCGGACACGGCATATGCGGACCACCATCCCATTCTGCGAAAGTCCTCCAATGACCCAAAATCCGCACCTGTGACTCCCTTACTGCATTTACGGAACCGCATCTGTGGCCCCTTTTCCGCAGATGCGAAAATACCAGATATCAGCAACTTCAGAAATGCAACAAGTGGAAAATTCACCCCGACGGCCATCCGAAATCACCCCGAGGCCCCCGAGACCTAAATCAAAAGTGCCAACCCATCCTAAAACATCATTCAAACTTGCTGCAATCATCAAAATGCCACAAACAACACCAAAACCATCAAATTTCATCGAATTCAAGCCTAAGTTCTTCTAAAACTTTCGAAATACGTATTTGATCAAAAACTCGATTAAAACACCTCCGAATGACCTAAAATTTTTCTCACACATCCCAAATATCTAAAGAAGCTATAGAAACTCTCAGAATCCCATTCCAACCCTCGGATCAAAATCTCACCTATCAACAAAAATTCGCCAAAATACTAACTTCGCCAATTCAAGCCTAATTCTACACCGGACCTCCAAAATCAATTCTGATCATGTTCCTAAGTCAAAAATCATCCCTCGAAGCTAAACGAATCACCAAAAATCACATCCGAGCCCTCTAACTCATAAGTCAACATCTGGTTGACTTTTCCAAAACAAACCTTCCTTAAAGAGACTAAGTGTCTCATTTCCTTTCAAAACCAATCCAATTCGACTCATTCACTAAAGACTCTTATAATGAAACATAAGGAAGCAGTAAATGAGGAAAACAAGGTGGGAACTCACGTGACAATGGGTCGGGTCATCACAGTGGTCCCTTTGATAACTATTGCAAGGAAGAAGGAATTCGTCATCAGAAACTCCGCCCAAGATGCCTCAATTGAATGGATTGGCAGAGAGGATGAATAGAACTCTAGTTGAAAGAGTTAGATGCCTACTTTCAGAGGCTAAACTTTCAAATACATTTTGGGCCGGAAGCACTTGAAACTGTTGCATATTTTATCAATTTGTCTCCTGCTATTGTTTTGGATGGTAATGTCCTAGACAGATTTTGGTTTGCCAAAGATGTTTCTTATGATCACCTGAGAGTTTTTGGGTGTAAAGCTTGTGTGCATGTTCCTAAAGATGAGAGATCGAAACTGGATGTGAAACTAAGCAGTGCGTCTTTATCGGTTATGGTCAAGATGAATTCGGGTAACGTTTTTATGATCCAATTGACAATAAACTTATTAGAAGTCGTGATGCAATATTCTTTGAAGACCAAACTATTGAAGATATGGACAAATCTGAGAAGATAGATTCTTAGAGTAATGAGAGCTAGTTGATATTTATCCAGTTTTTATTGCTAAGGCACCTATTGCACATGAAGCTATAAACATGTAATTTTTTACCCTCCCTAAGATTCTACACATTTTAGCATAAAATATTTAGTTTAGGTATAATATCGCTATTTTAACTAGTTTTTACTCTTTTACTTTATTTTGTCAAAAAAATAAAAATTATAAAAATATTTTCTTTTATTTAGCTAATTGATATAAAATAGCTTCACTTTTAATTTTTAACTTTACTTTAATTAATTACAAATGATTTCATAATTTTGTAGTTGTTATTTTAGAAGTTAATATTTTTAGTCTAGTAGAGTTAAAGGGCGACTTTTTAAAGGTAAATTTGGCCAAAATTTAGCCCAATTCGGATCTAGCCCATAATTCTCAAGCCCATAATTTCTAAGCCCATACTTACTTAACCTAAAATAACCCTAAAAACCTAAACCTAAAGATTGGACCTAATGCTAAGGAGCTTCAGCCATTTTTGGACAAAAAGAAGAACCTTAGAAAACCCGTAAAAACTTACCCGCACCGGGTGTTTATACCAAACCAATAGATATATGACATGTGTTGGACTTGAATTATTTAACCATGGTAAATTATATGCTTTCTCATCTAATTAAATTAATTAACCATAGTGAGTTAATATAGTTTGATGTAAACACCTGGGGTGGGTAAGTATTTTCCCTAGAACACCCTTCATCTTCCTAACCAAGACACAACCTAAAAAAGAACCCTAGACCTAGAAAACAAAAGGCCAGCCATTTCCATCAGAAGAGAGGCATCATCTTCTTCAAAAACAAAAAAACGAACATACATAGAACCTGGTCTTGGAAATCAACTGCAGAAAACCAAAACAAGACCCCCCCTAAACGTCTTCTTCTTCTTCAAAGAAGCAGCCATGAGAAACACTTAGAACCAGCAGAACGCTAGCCATCATCTCTAGCCACTCTCAACAGATACAAACCACCATAACTCCTTCACCCTACACTACCAAACGACCACCCTTCACCTACACAACAACAGCCGCAGCTGCTCACCCCAGCTGATCTCCTAGCATCTTCAACACACACCCACACAAGCAGAAACCAGCGACCAAACGAACACAAACCAGCCATCCTCGTCGTCGTCTCACAACAGCGAACGTCCAAGCCAGAAAACCACCCAGAAAACAATTGCACCAGCACCCTTCTTCTCACTCCCTTTTCCTTATAGCCGCTGCTTTGTTTAGTTGCTGAAGTAGTGTTTTGGGAATGACTGTCTCAGGCCGATGTGGTTTCCTTTGTGTGTGCTTTCATCGAAAATTGCTTTTTCAGTGATTTGCTATGCTCTACTGCCCTGTTTATCATTTTTCGGTTATGTTGTGCTTTGGATAAGCTTTTCAGCGATTTGCATCTTCTCGTTCTATTCTCGTCATTCTTTTTGGGAAATACTGTCATTTTGTGACAACCCGGCGTGTTGTCACATGAGTTACCGCCCCGTTTCACCCATATTTTGTTGTTCTATGTTTTAATATTATTATTTGAGTTGATCGGATAGAATTAAATTCCTTTTAGTTGGAAATGAGGCACATAGTCTCTTAGAAGAAAACTTATTTTAGAAAAGTCAACCGGAAGTTGACTATGTGGTTAGAGGGATCGGATGTGAATTCCGGTGGTTTGGTTATCTTTGGGGAATGATTTGTGACTTAGGAGTGTGATCGGAATTGATTTTGGAGGCTCGATGTAGAATTAGGCTTGAATTGGCGAAGTTTGAATTTTGGCGAATTCCGGTTGATAGGTGAGATTTTGATCCGAGGGTCGGAATGGAAT
>MU720338.1:313656-334418 GCA_026770625.1 Nicotiana glauca | reverse complement strand
ATAGGCGCCCACCTGTATAACAAGCGGAATATTTTTCATGTCTTTAGAATAATAGGCGCCCACCTGTATAACAAGTGAAATACTTTTTTATGTCTTTATGATAATAGGCGCCCACCTATATAATAAGCGGAATATTTTTCATGTCTTTAGAATAATAGGCGTCCACCTGTATAACAAGCGGAATACTTTTTCATGTCTTTAGAATAATGGGCGCCCACCTGTATAACAAGCGGAATACTTTTTTATGTCTTTATGATAATAGGCGCCCACCTGTATAACAAGCGGAATAATTTTTCACGTCTTTATGATAATAGGCGCCCACCTGTATAATAAGCGGAATATTTTTTCATGTCTTTAGAATAATAGGCGCCCACCTGTATAATAAGCGCAATAATTTTTTCATGTCTTTATAATAATAGGCGCCCACCTGTATAACTAGGGAGTACATTTTATGTTTTTTAGCAAATATGCGCCCACCTATATAACTAGGGAATAATTTTCATAAATAGGCACCCACCTGTATAACTAGGGAATACACTTCATGTTTTTTGCATTCAGGCGCCCACCTGTATAACTAGGGAATACATTTCATGTCTTAGCATTCAGGCGCCCACATATATAACTAGGGAATACTTTTTATGTTTCGGATAAATAGGCGCCCACCTGTATAACAAGCGGAATAATTTTTCCTGTCCTTAGAATAATAGGCGCCCACCTGTATAACAAGCGGAATAATTTTTCCTGTCCTTAGAATAATAGGCGCCCACCTGTATAATAAGTGGAATAATTTTCATGTTTTTAGATAAATAGGCTCCCACCTGTATAACAAGAGGAATATTTTTTAGTCTTTACGTTTTAGGTTTTGAAACCAATAACCCACCATAAAGCAGAAGGTTACAACAAGAGGTCCCAGCGCAAATTCAAGCGCATGAGTCAAAAGAAAGATAAGACAAATCTGGAGAGAAGCGGCCTTCGAGCCTTGGTTGTCCCCAGTATAACAGAATTGACAAAGAAAGCTGCATCCCCAGCAGATTGAGCAAAACAATGAAAACTGGTATTCAAAAAAGCAAAGGCCAGTGTCAGCCCCAAGTTCTCAGAAGAAAAGCACCGAAAGAAACACAAGTCGACAAGAAAGCAAAGCAACAAGAATAAGTTGAAGATAGATGAGATCTTATGATCCGTAGTCTAGTCTAGCTTCTTGTTTTATTTTTAGAACGGTGTAATAAAGAGATCGGTAAAGCAGTGGCAACAACATGCAGCAGCAGTAACAGTAAAATTACAATCCCACGGTAGTCCTAGCTATGAAAATCACCGGAACTACATCGACCTGATTCCTGTTTAGCCCAGGATATGTAGGAGGCCTCCTGAAGCAAAGGCTCGGTCAAAATCTTTCGAAAAAATGCTTCACACTGAGTGCTCAAACGGGCAAAAATCGCTCGTATTCGCTCATTTATCTTTGCGCGAAAACTCTTCGTGTTTCCGAGCAAAGAGGGGCAGCTGTGAGCACGTGATTTTTGCCCCGCAAGAAAATTACTCCCAAAAGTTTAAAATTAAATGGTCTTTTTGTTATTTGCAATTTTTGTGGATTTTGTTGTTATTTTTCTTATTTGTTTGCGTTTATGTGTGCATGCTTATTTGTTTAAGTTAGTTAAAAATACAAAAATATCGCATTTAGGACTCAATTCTACAATTAAGGAATTATTTAGTATTTAGGGGATTTTAGGATTTTTTTTAGTTCTTAATTAAGAAATAATGAAAAGAAAAGGGAAGAAAAATAAGAACCCGGATTTGGGCCAAAATTCGAAGGCCCAAACCAAACAGCCCCGAACCCGGTCCAAGTCAGTTGGCTCCGAGACCACTGAAACGACGTAGTATGGCAACGAAGCTACGTCATTTCAGCGCCAATGGATCTCAACCGTAAATCCATCCCCAATCCAACGGTTGAGATCATATCACCCTCGCCCGTTTGGAGCAACCCGATCCGTTCCCGCGTCCGGTCTGCCCCATCAACCTCCAAACGACGTCGTTCCCATATTAGTAATCAATCCAGGCCGTTGATCTTATCAGATCAAATGGCTAGGATCCATTTCCACCTTTAGTATATATTCCTAAAGCCTACCCAGCCCCACCTAAGCCAGACCCCGCCTTCATCGTCTCTCTTAGAGACGAACAGACCCTGCCGTATGCCATCGCCTTCCGCCTACCGAAAATCGCCTCACGGTGGTTCCGGTAGGCCAATGACTCCCAATTTAACACCCTTTGACCATCTGACCACCCCCAATTCGAATCCGGAATCGGCTTACCTCGAATCATTCCGAAACTTCTCGAATCTTCAATCGAAGATTCGAGCCAAAGCTCGACTTACCGCAAATCACCCCAAATTGATACCAGACACTCCCCGGACCTCCCTCGTAACCAAACCAAGCCTGGTTTGGTTCGAATCTAACCAAAAAATGCCGAGCCCTAAAATGCCCGTATGAACCCTAGAAATCCAAAAATGGGGTTTCCGGCTAAATTCGATTGAGGTCTAAATGGACCTTAATCCAGGTGTTCTCAACTGAGAACACTGCAATTAAGATCCGTTTGGCCTCAAAATTTTCAAGTACGAGTTGGTCCAGGGTCTGTTCGAATTGCTGATTTCTTCTCTCAAGGTATTTTCCTTTTCTTTCTTCTAGCTTTACCTAATTTTATATTTGTTTGTTAGTTGTGTGATTATTTTTATCTTTTTCGATTTTTTGTTAAATTTTCTGTTCTCTTCTTTAAGACCTTTTATTTGGTCGTTTTGTTGCTTCTGATTTGCTTGACGAATGTGTTTTAGAATACGTATTCGCTTCGATTAGCGTCGTCGAATAATTAGTTTCATATTTCCTATTTTGCCCAAAACTGTGAATCATTGGTTGTATGTCGATTATTCGTTATCGATTATATAGGTCGTAATTGATTAAATGAATATCGTCGTAGGTTTGCTTATTAACAATGTGATAGAAATGCTATCAGTACTGCCTAAGTTCATCCGAACCACTGTTTGAATTAGAGTTTGGATTATCTAGGATTGAACTTAGGAATCTGAATTAGTTATAGTTGAATTGGACTTAGTTACAATTTAAACAGAAAACTTCAGAGTTTAGTGGACTGCTACCCCTGAGCATGTGTTGAACCATTAGGGCAGCCCATAGGGTAGATACACCCTGGAAATAGTGGAACCTGCTGTTACAGCAGGACACTCACTATTGTCTGAACACCAGTAAGTTTAAAATTAGGAGTCACTTACCTAGACAGATTCAAGTGGGAAAAACAAAGGGAATAACATGGGGGCAGACATTTATTAATGATAGGAGTGCTGTCTTAGGGTGGAAAGGGTAAAAGTTTAGGGAAATAAGGGCAGGGTTGAGTCCATAAATAAAGGGGGAGAGCATACAGAGGATAGAGATTCAGATAGAGAGAGAGAGAGTTTAAAAAGATACAGGGAGAATTCTGAAAATACACTGATACACAGGGAAATAAGGGATAATCTGAGAGAGATTTTTAGTCTTTGGAGAGTATTTCTTGAGAGTTCCACCAGCTTAAGACCAGTTTTTTTTAGACTCAAAAAAAAAAACAGAATACATTGGGTCTTACTGTTCCATTAACTCCTTTGGATTCAATTCGAGTGTGTTAGGTGATTCTGATAATTGTTGGTCCTTCTCTGGTTTAAGTTCAATTTCATTCGAATCTATTGGTTGTTGGTTATTGCTGTTTGGTCTTCGATTGATTCTGAGCTGATCTTTGAAAGTGTATCCTGGAGGAAATTGTTCTTGCTGATTGGTTTAAGTCTAGTCTACTGCTGTTGTATTGCTGTGTTACTGTTTGCTGATGACCTCCTCTTCTTCTACTTGTATTTCGATTACCAGGTACCCAATTGCATCCTTCAAGCTTTGAATGAATGAAGTTCATCTCTATCGTTTATTCGCTGAAATCATTAGGGTGAACTGTATTTTGATCTATAGTCTCATTTCAAATGTATAAAGAAGGACTGTATAACTGGAATTTTTTTAGATTCAGCTTTATATCTTTGATAAACACCAGTATTACCTTTGTATGTTTAGAATAAGAACATTAGTAGAAAAACGAAATAGCTTTACATTCCTTAATATCGAGTATGGTAATTAAATTGACTGAGCTGTGGACTGTTTTTGTAACTATTTAGCCTATGAAGCTGTAGCTATATCAAGAATCTGAATGCAAGTGTGATGATTATTAGTATTTTGCTATTATAGTTAGTTAAATTTTATTTGTCTAAATGATTCCAATAGAACTAGTAATTTGATAAAAGTTTGTTGTAATATAATTCTCATATATTACATATTTATTTTCTCTAATAAATCAGTAGAATTTATCTAGTCATTGTTAATACATTTAAATTTCAAATGAAAAAAAAAATTGAAAGTAGTCTTATTAGTTTTCAGTAGTCAATCGCTGATATTAAAAAACATTAGTAATATTTGATTAAACCTCTAATTGATTTTTTATGAAGTAGTATTTACCTTACTTTGAAATTTTGGCATAAATGAAGTAATTAGAATTAAGTATAATGAATTTTGGCTCGACATTGGGCCTTATGTGATAGCGTTCGGGCTCAGCCTAACGGTCAGGAATGAAAAGCCCTTTTTCAAGCCACTGTGGCCTTAATAAGCCAAGTTTTAGACACGACTTGCTCATACGATTTTGGCCGATTCAGAATTTTAGTTTGTATGTATATCCATGATCAAGGCCCATAGATTTGATAACTCATAAGTCAAATTAAAATAGTTTCAGAAGTAATAAATAACTAGGATTTTCCTTTCATTTTAGAGACAAAATTAATTAGATAATTGTAATTACTTTTAAGTTGTCCTTTAAATAAAATGATGAGACGAGCCTCGCTAAATTATAACATAATTGCGGGGTCCTCGATAATTTTTAAAGAAAAATATTAGATCTGGAAGGTCCGTTTAGCAAATTTCACGGATTTTCCCAAAGTTAACAAGACGTAGATACTTTAGGCACGATTTATAATAATATCACCTTCTTAATACGGATTCACATTTATGTGATCCAAATCCAAGTCTCAACGAAGTCGAAATGTGTCGATAATCATGGGTACATTGAGTGTGACGTGGTTTGAGATGCATTTTCACAACGTTGCAAATTTTTAAAAAATAAAAATAAATAATGAATAATAATATTAAAAGCGGTTAAAGGTTAAAATTTACACATAAGTTAAAGCATGTTATAAAGCTGATAAATAAGCCAAATATGACAGTTGAGCGACCGTGCTAGTACCACGGAATTCGGAAATGTCTAACACCTTCTCCCGGGTTAACAGAATTCCTTATCTGGATTTCTGGTTCGTGGACTGTAATACAGAGTCAATCTTTTCCTCGATTCGGGATTCAAACCGGTGACTTGGGACACCATAAATCTCCCAAGTGGCGACTCTAAATTAATTAAATAAATCCCGTTTCGATTGTCCTTTAATTGAAAAAACTCCCTTGCGCCTTCGCGGGTGCCGGAAATGGGAGGTGTGACACCTGTCTTTGGGCTTTTTCATCTACATATTAACTAGGAAAACTAGTAAGTTAGCTATAAAATAAAAAGTAGTCTGGGCATATATAAGGGGGAAGTGCACGATTGACCACTAATAATACATGTCTATATTTACTTTTAAGCCATCGTTTAAAATGTCTTTAGTCTTTAGCCACTGCTTTAATAAACTTTAACTGCCTGGATGAAAATACCCTTCTGCTCATGTCCTTAACTTTTGTACTTAACTTCAGGACTTCAGGACTACATGTCCTTAACTTTTGAACCTGGAACTCTAAGTTCAGGATTTCAGGACTACATATCCTTAACTTTTGAACCTGTAACTCTAAGTTTAGGATTTCAGGACTACATGTCCTTAACTTTTGAACTTGAAACTCTAAGTTCACGACTTCAAGGCTACATGTCCTTAACTTTTGAACATGGAACTCAAACTTCAAGACCAAGCGTCCTTAACTTTTGAACTTGTAAGTCAAAGTTAAGGACTTATTGTCCTTAACTTTTGAACTTGTAAGTGTAAGTTAAGGACTGCTTGTCCTTAACTTTTGAATGTGTAACTGTAAGTTAAAGACTATTCATCCTTAACTTTGAATGTGTAACTGTAAGTTAAAGACTGTCCATCCTTAACTTTTGAACTTGGAAATCAAAGTTAAGGACCTATTGTCCTTAACTTTTGAACTTATAACTGTTGTATATCCTTAACTTTCTTGGAAATCAATGTGGTCCTTAACTTTTGAACTTGTAACTGTAAGTTAAGGACTGCTTGTCCTTAACTTATGGGCTTCTTAGCCTAAGTTCAGGACCTATTGTCCTTAACTTTTGGGCTTCTTAGCCTAACTTCAGGACCTATCGTTCTTAACTTTTAAATTATTTTAACACAAAATAAATTAAATGCAAACACACAATAAGGATAATAACGTACAATATTTAACAAGGTAGAATGATGCTATAAAGTAATTCCATAAATATGTACCTCCAAGAGATCATCCTAATTCCAAACTCAGATTTATTTTATTATGAGCTAGCTTGGTTAGCTTCTTTTCGACAATGTATGATTACAATTAATATTATATCGAAACATTAGCCTTTTGATCCATATAACAGTCTTTTCCATTTTCTAATGTACTTTATAATTCCCAGCAATTGTGTTAATTAGCAGTAGCATAAAATTTATTTCGGTAATTAATAAGATCATGACAAAAAGTTAATAACAGGAGATCTATTTGAAACCTCAACAGATGGCGGCACAGTTCTCCCTAACAAATGCAAGAGATAGAAGAAAGGATAACACTGTCTTTTCATATTAATTTTAATAGACTAGTGGCTACTATTACTAAGCATTAAAAATGCTGGATAAAAAGTAAATACCACTTTAAAAAATGGTTACCCCACATAATTTTTACCATATAAAAATGGCACGAATAATAAGGCCGAAAAAATGGAGTACATACTGTATACGGGTAAAACCGAGCTAATGATGCATCTTGACTTCCGACAAGATCAGCCAGGATAGAGATGTGATTGCAAGGGACCAGAATCAAGCCGAAAGTCCCATCGTGCCAGAGCCCGGAGACACGACGCCTGCCCTTGGGAATATCGAGGTTATAGTTCCAAAATCGGTCCTATCCTCGAACAACTTCGAAGGATGTTGTCTACAGTCAAGCATATCCAACGGAAGGCCAAAATATCCATGATCAGCTGGATATCACGATGGAGATCTCGGTATGTATCGATAGGAAACCGACAATCAGTTAATCAGAATATTTTTTTACCTTTTATAGAGTTGTAAATAATGTAGAACTCCCCTACTATATAAAGGGTGTCTAACTACGTATAAAAATAACTGTAACATGCTTTCTGTCATGACTCAAGTTCTCCCTCCATGAACTTTCATGACAACACCTAGTCTCTACGACTAAGTAAGCCTAATAATGCATAAATGAAATAGAAACACAAAGATAACAACTAACGAATATAGTTAATAAGCAGAAACGATGCCGCTCGTCATGTACAATAATCATTTTTCCCAAAACCCGAAATGTCGCAATGTCACAAGCTCCTAAGAAGTCCTATCAGTATACAACATTTCTATAGAAAAAGAAGAAAAATGAACAGAGGGGATAGAAGGGGACTGCAAGGTCTGCGGACGCGGCAGATGTACCTTGAAGCCTCCTAAAGCAGAAACCACACAGCTGGACTTGAGGCTGATAGCTAGTACTTGGATCTGCAAACGGAAAATATGTGCAGGAAATGGCATGAGTATACCATAACAGTACCCAGTAAGTGCTAAGCCTAACCTCGATCGAGTAGTGACGAGATCAGGTCAAGGCCCTACTAGTATAAATATAGTGAAATAAGACAGAAAGAATATTAAAGTAAAAACTAAATACGAAAATCTAACAGGAATAGAGTTCAATGAAAACCAACAACTCAGAATGTAGTAATAGCAACAGGGGATCTCCAGAGATACCGTCCCATAGTCCCAAACGTAAATGTGCAGGGGGATCTCTTAGAATACCATTCCGTAGCCCCAAAGTAAATATGCAGTGCTGGGGGATCTCCCGGAATACCGTTTCTGTCCCAAAGTAAATATGCAGTACGGGGGGATTTCCTGGAATACCGTTCCATAGTTCCAAAGTAAATATGCAACTCAACCAAACAGAGATAATAGTTACAATAAGAAACCACAATTTAAGCTAAGTCTGAGTCAAGGAAAAACATGAAATTTCACTAAAACATGCTGCACAGAGTTCAAATGGGCAATTAAGACAGTTAAGGCACGTTTGCATGCTTTCCTGAACTAAATAGGATAGTTACATATGCTAGTATTGCTCAATTAAAGGAAAACAAATATTTGCTTAATGAAAATAGGGGGTTTCAACAAATAGACCGTGTACGCACTCGTCACCTCACGTACACGACGCTCATATATCAAATAGTACCAAATCCTAAGGGGAGTTCCCCTACACAAGGTTAGGCAAGCCACTTACCTCGAACCAAAGGCCACTCACAACTCAATCACAACTTTGCCTTTCAAACACGCCTCCGAACCAACAATATCTAGCAAATTACCAACCAAACATTTCAAAATAAACCTTAGGAATCACCCACGATAAAAAAGGACTCAATTTGGGTCATTATGTAAAAAGTCAACAAAAGTCAACACTCGGGCCTAGTTGGTCCAAACATGAACGTCGGATCAAAACCTGATTACTCACTCACCCCCGAGTCCGGATACACAATTGCTTTTGAAATCCGACCTCAATTTGTGGTATAAATCCCTAAATTAGGAAATCCGTAATTTCCACACAAAAATCCTCAGTTCCACCATGAAAACCTTAGATTCTAGGTTGAAATCTTGTAAAATAAAGTGAAAGATTGAAAGAAACTAGTTAAGAATCACTTACCTATGACTTGGGGAAGAAGAAGTCTTTGGAAAATCGCCTCTTGTGTTCTAGGTTTTGAAAATTTGAAGAAAGGATGAAAAATCCCGTCCAAAAGTCATTTTGATCAGTTGCAGGTGTCGTTTTTGACCTGGGGTTCGCAAATGCAAGCCCCGCAAATGCTAAGAATCTAATGCGAAGGTCTCCCCTATCATGTTTTCATTGCAAATGTGAATAAACTCTCGCAATTGCGAGCCCGACCTTCCCCAATTGCGATCCCTTCCATTCTCATACTCCCTTCGCAAATGCGAAGGAATGTTCGCAATTGTGAACACTATTGGCCTAGCTTCTCCTCGCAAATGCGAGAATTAGATTGCAAATGCGTACCCCTCAGAGGTCGCAATTGCGATGCCTGATCTTGCAAATGCGAGATCAGAGGCTTGCAACCTGTTCAGTTACACCAGCAAATTTTTCCAAGTTCAAATCACTCTGTAGCCTATCCGAAACTCACCCGAGCCCTCGAGGCTGCAAACCAAACATGTACATAAGTCTTAAATCACCATACGAGCTTGCTTGCGCGATAAAATTGCCAAAATAGCACCTAGAACCATGAATTTAGTACCAAATCAAATGAAATTCTCAAGAACACTTTGACATTTCTGTTTTCTCAACTGGACGTCCGAATCACGTCAAACCAATTCCGTTTATCAAATTTCCCAGATAAGTTTTAAGTATTATATTGAACCTGTATTGAGCTTCAGAACCAAAATACGGACCCGATAACAACAAGATCAAACATTAAGAATTTTTTGAAAACCATAAAATTTTCATACTCTCAATTTTCAACAAAAATTCATAACTCGATCTAGCAATCTTCGATTTCGATTCCGGGCATACGCCCAGGTCTCATATTTTGATACGGACCAAAAAATATTGATTGAAGTCAACTAAAACAAATTATTTAATAAAAAATTCTTAGTTTTGTCAATTTTCAACACAAAATCTTTCCGGAAACATGCTCGAATTGCGCACGCAAACCGGGGATGGATAAAGTGAGGTTTTTAAGGCCTCGAAACACATAATGTGGTTTTAATTCATTATATGACCTATGGGTCATCACATTATCCATATAGATACATGGGCTAGTAAAATGGTAGGGATATCTACTTTGCATTTCCGACTCGAACTCCCGAGTTGTCTGCTTGACCGGCTAGCTTGCCACTGAACCTTTGCTAATGCCATATTCTTTGACCTCGACTTTTGAACTTGCCTATCCAAAATAGCCACTAGCTCCTAAACATAGGATAAATCCTTATCCAGCGGGACAGAGCTAAAATCCAACACGTGAGACGGATTGCCTTGACACCTCTGGAGCATCGAAATATGAAATACCAGATAAGGCAAGCTCATAACAACCTCCCCAACACGCTGCAATACCTCAAAGTGACCTATAAACCTTGCTCTCAGCTTTCCCCTCTTTTCGAATCTCATAACGCCATTTATAGGCAAAACCCGAAGCAAGACCCGCTCTCCAACCATAAATGAAATATCGCGAACCTTCCGGTCCGTATAACTCTTCTGTTTGGGTTGGGCATTGCGAAGTCTATCCTGAATCACCTTAACCTTCTCTAAGGCATCCTGAACCAAGTCCGTGCCCAATAATCTAGACTCGCCTGGCTCAAACCAACCCACTGGGGACCGATACTGCTGTCACGACCCGGATTTCCCACCATCGGGAGTCGCGATGGCGCCTACTGTCGGAGCTAGGCAAGCCAAGCATTTAAACATTATAACATCCCAAAAATAATAATTATAAGGAGTCATTTAAATAAAAGCACATAAATAACTAAAAACCCAAAATGCGGAAGTTTAACAATCCTCTACCCAAGACTGGTGTCACAATACTCACGGACGTCTAGAGAATACTAAATACAAGGTCCGAATGAAGCATAGAACTGTCTGCTATGGTACAATGATAACAAACTGAATGAAATGGAAAGGACTCCGGGCCTGCGGACGTCAGCAAGGCTACCTCGAATGTCCCTGGACAGGAAGCTCGCTCCTAAAATGCTACTGCTACTCAAATAATGCTCCAACACATGGATCTATGCAAAAAGATGCACAGTGTGTAGCATCAACACAACCGACCCCATGTGCTGGTAAGTGCCTGGCCTAACCCTGTCAAAGTAGTGACGAGGCTAGACCGGACTACTAAACAAACCTGTGCAGTTCAAAACATACATATGCAATAAAAGGAAAGAACACAGAAATTAAACAGTTAAGAGGGAGGGGAGCATACTATGGGGGAAGTACAGTCCAGATAGAAGGACAACAATTTAAGTAAGAAACATGGCAAAAACAATCATTAATGGGAACATGAAAATTAACAGTTGTACGACATCAACCTTCGTGCTTTTACTCTCATTCTCACCAAAAGTAATCAAGTAAACTACACGGCATCAACCTTCGTGCTTTCCCTCACATAACTCTCAAATCATGGTACGGAATGACCCATCGTGTCATTGTAATCAAATCAGAGCACGTGATGTTCCTTCGTGCATAAATAATCAAAATATGGCACGGAATGACCCTTCGTGCAAATATAATCAAAACATGGCACGGAATGACCCTTCGTGCAAATATAATCAAACAGTAATCACAACCAAACGGGGAGAGGGGATAAACAAATAATAAGAAATGTCCCGGCAAGGGAAAAACACAACTAAACAGAAAATCCCGGCAAGGGAGCAACAACAATAACGTTTACATCCCGGCAACGGAGATAATCAATATACTCAAACAATCCCGACAAGGGATTAATCATATTTTTTTCCGTTTCCTTCATTTCTTACACAATATTCTTTTTATTGCGAGCCAACGCTCCAAAGAATTTACAATTCACAATCAATCCTCATACTCTTCACATACATATGATTCATCAATTAGCATGGAAGAGTCATAACAATACCAGAATAAGTACAAACAAGGACCCACGGTCATGCTAGACACCGGTGTATAGATACTCGTTACCATGCCTATACACCGTACTCTCAACATTTAGCAATTTGCAAATAACGCCCTAATCCTATTCCCTTAAGCCAAAGTTAGATCAAACACTTACCTTAAATGCTCCAAACTCAACTCAAACATCTAGTATACCTTTACCCTTCGAATTCACAACAAAACCACTCGAATCTAGTCACAAATTACTTGAATGTATCAACAAATGCTAATTGAATCAATTTGAATGCATGAAAATAATTTTCCCAAAGTTTTACTCAAAAATTTCCAAAATGCCCCCGGACCCACGTGGTCAAAACCCGAGGTTCAAACCAAAACCCGAGGTTCGAACCAAAACCAGGTTACCATTCCCCCACGATTTCATATCTACGATTTGTTTTGAAATCGGACGTCAAATTGAGGTCCAAATCCCCAATTTTAAGACAACCTAGGTTCCACCCAAAATCCCCATTTTCACCCATGAAAAACATCGATTTTAGGATGAAAACATGATAAATGATGTTAACGATTGAATAAATTAAGTGAAAATCAACTTACAATTGAATTGGAGAAGGAAGAGTTCTTGAAAAATCGCCAATGGGTGTTTGGGTTTGAGAAATATGATAAATGTGGTCTAAAATCGTTTATGTTTGAAAAATTGTAGGTGCATGTATGGGAAATGCGAATCTGGGTTCGCAATTACGAACCCAGTAGGTTTGGGAAATGCGAGGTCGAGTTTCGCATTTGCGAACTCTGAGAGATTCTGCGCAGTTCGCATTTGCGATAGAATATGTCGCATTTGCGACGGCCTTTGATCGCATTTGCGGATAGACCTTCGCATTTGCGAAGGATGGGGCTAAGGGCATGCATCGCATTTGCGATGGATAGCTTCGCATTTGCGAAGTGGGCTGCCCAGGAAGGGTCTCGCAATTGCGAGGCTGGATTCGCATTTGCGAAGCCTGCAGGTCAGGCATACCAGCAGTTCCAAAAATACTAAAATGCAACTCGTGGCCTATCCAAAACTCACCCGAGACCTCGGGGCTCAAACAAAACATGCACACAACCTCAAAAACATCCTACGGACTTACTCGTGCGATCAAATCGCCAAAATAACATCATATACCTAGGATCAAGCCTCAAAACGCATGATTTTATTTCAACTTTCAGAAAGCTCAAACTTCCCATTTTAAGTCCGAAACACGTCAAATGACGTCTGTTCTAAACTAAATTTTACAAAAAGCGCTTAACACATATTTAGGACTTGTACCTGGCCTCAGAACCAAAATAAGAGCCCGATACCTAGGCTTTCTAATTCATTTTCATTTCAAATTTTCATATTAAATTTCAGAAAACAATTTCACAGAAAAATTCTTTTCTCGGGCTCTAGACCTCGAAATTTGACTCCGGGCACATGCCCGAGCCATATATTTTTCTACGAACCCTCCGAGACCGTCAAATCACGGGTCCGGGTCCGTTCACCAAAATGTCGACCGAAGTCAACTTTAATCATTTCAAAGCCACATTTTGAAAATTTTCACAGAATTTAACATATAATCTTTCTGGCTACGCGCCTGGACAACGCACGCAAATCGAGGCAAGTAAAAATGAGGTTTTCAAGGCCTCGGAAGCACGAAAAAGAGAGAAAAACAAGTGATGACCCTTTGGGTCGTCACATTCTCCACCTCTAAAACAACCATTCGTCCTCGAACAGACAAAAGAAAGAGGTACCTGAGTCGGGAAACAGATAAGGACAACGGCTCCGCATATCAGACTCGGACTCTCAGGTCGATGCCTCAGGAGGCTGACCTTTCCACTGAACACACACTGAAGGAAAACTCTTCGACCTCAACTGTAAAACCTACCAGTCTAGAATAGCCACCGGCTCCTCCTCATAAGATAGATCCTTGTCCAACGGGACCGTGCTGAAATCTAACACGTGGGCTGGATCGCCGTGATACCTCCAAAGCATGGATACGTGAAAAACTGAATGCATGGCTGACAAGCTAGGCGGAAAGGTAAGTCTATAAGCCACCTCTCCCACACGATCGAGAATCTCAAATGGACCAATGAACCTAGGGCTAAGCTTTCCCTTCTTCCCGAATCGCCTCACGCCCTTCATAGGCGACACTCGGAGCAATATTCGCTCACCAACAATGAAAAACACATCTCGCACCTTGTGATCTATATAACTCTTCTGCCTAGACTGAGCTGTCCGAAGTCTGTCCTCAATGATGTTGACCTTATCCAAAGCCTCCTAAACTAGATGTGTACCCAATAACCGAGCCTCTCCTGACTCAAACCATCCGACTGGAGACCGACATCGCCTACCATAAAACACCTTATATGGAGCCCTCTGAATGCTGGACTGGTAGTTGTTGTTGCAGGCGAACTCTGCTAAAGGCAAAAACTGGTCCCACGAGCCTCCAAAATCAATGACACAGGCTCGGAGCATATCCTCCAATATCTGAATAGTCCTCTCGGACTGGCTGTCCGTATGAGTATGGAAAACTGTGCTCAACTGAACCTGGGTGCCCAAATCCCGCTGAACTGCTCTCCAGAAGCGCGAGGTAAACTGCATACCCCGATCCAAAAATGATAGATGTCGGCACCCCGTGAAGGCAAACAATCTCCCGGATGTAGGTCTCAGCTAACCTCTCCAATAAATAGGTGGCTGCAACAGGAACAAAATGCACTGACTTGGTCAGCCTATCAACAATGACCCAAATAGTATCAAACTTCTTTCGAGTCATCGGAAGTCCAGTAACGAAATCCATGGTAATCCTCTCCCACTTCCACTCGGGAAGCTCAATCCTCTGGAACAAACCACCAGGACTCTATTGCTCATACTTGACCCGCTGACGGTTCAAACATTGGGCCACAAATGCAACAATATCTTTCTTCATCCTACGCCACCAATAATGTTGCCGCAAGTCCTGGTACATCTTCGCGGCACCCAGATGAATAGAATACCGAGAACTATGGGCCTCCGCTAAGATCAAATCTCGAATCCCATCGACATTAGGCACACAAACTCGCCCCTGCAACCTCAAAACACCATCATCATCTAAGGTCACCTTCGTGGCACCTCCACGCTGCACCGTGTCTCTCAGGACACAAAAATGGGGATCACCAAACTATCGATCACGGATATGCTCTAATAATGAAGAATGAGCGACCGTGCAAGCTAACACTCTGCTAGGCTCAGAAATGTCCACCCTCACAAACTGATTGGCCAAGGCCTGAATATCGAAAATAAGTGGTCTCTGGCTGACCAGAACATAAGCAAGACTAGCCATGCTGGCGGACTTCCTACTCAATGCATCGGCCACCACATTGGCTCTCCCCGGGTGGTACAAAGTAGTAATATCGTAATCCTTCAATAGTTCCAACCACCTCCTCTGCCTCAAGTTCAACTCCTTCTGCTTGAACAAGTATTGCAGACTCT
Organism: Nicotiana glauca; assembly: GCA_026770625.1. Lineage (NCBI taxonomy): Eukaryota > Viridiplantae > Streptophyta > Magnoliopsida > Solanales > Solanaceae > Nicotiana > Nicotiana glauca. The sequence goes on along the minus strand of MU720338.1, from coordinate 319,031 downwards.
TATGATCTGTGTACACCTCACACGTCACACCATATAGGTAATGCCTCCAAATCTTCAAAGCATGAGCAATGGATACCAACTCTAGATCATGAACCGGACAATTCTTCTCATGGATCTTCAATTGCCTCGAAGCATAGGCAATAACTCTGCCATCCTGCATCAATACTACACCAAGCCCAGTACAAGTAGCATCACAATAGACGGTAAAAGGTCCTGAACCCGTGGGCAAAACCAATACTGATGCCATAGCCAGAGCTGTCTTGAGCTTCTGAAAGCTCGCCTCACACTCATTCGACCATCTGAACTGGACACCTTCTGGGTCAATCTGGTCATCGGGGCTACAATAGATGAAAACCCCTCCACGAACCGACGACAGTAACCTGCTAACCCCAAGAAACTCCGTGCAAGACGAGGTACCACTAAACCTACCTGAATGACGAGGCCTCTTATATGATACATGAGCACCTCCCCGTGCAAGAGCCATCTCAATTCTGCGGGCCGCATTGGCCACCACCTGAATAGAAATCTCACTACCGGCTCCCATACCATCTGGAGACGGATCGGCTAAATCAATCCATCAATAAACCTCTACACCCTCTCTCGCTCTGTGGGGATTCTAATAATAGCATGGCGTGCCAAATTAGTGAACCGAGTCTCATACTGTATGACTGTCATAGAGCCCTGCTAGAGGCGCTCGAACTGCTTGCGAAGTGCCTCTCACTGAGTAACTGGGAGAAACTTTTCCAAAAACAACTCTGCGAACTGATCCCATGTCAATGCTGGCGACCCTGCTGGTTTGGATAAACAATAGTCCCTCCACCAAGTCTTGGCGGATCCTGCAAGCCGAAAGGTGGTGAAGTCGACCCCATTGGTCTCCACAATACCCATAGTATGAAAGATCTCATGGTAGCTGAATAAGAGATCTTGTGGATCCTCAGATGAAGCACCGCTGAATATGGTGGTGAAGAGCTTGGAGAATCGATCAAGTCTCCAAAAAGCATCCGAAGACATAGCCGCTCCATCGCCGGCCTAGGCTGCAATACCTGGCTGAGCTGTCACAGTTGGCTGAACCACTTGGACATAAGCCTGGGGAGTTACCTGCTCCGGAGTACGTGTAGCAGGAGTCTGAACTCCTCCTCCATCATGAGAAGAGGCTGGTGCTACTGGAAGCAAACCCGCTCTTGTGACACTCTCCATAAAGCCTGCCAATCGGACTAAAGCGTCCTGCAGATTTGGGGTGACCATGACCCCTCCTGGGACCTGAGCTGGGCCCACCGGAGCTGCTGGAGCCGGAACCTCCTCATCATTGTCAATAAGAGGCTTCACCTCTGGGACTGCTGCCTGGGGCTGAGCTCTGCCCCTGCCTAGGCCTCTGGCACGGCCTCGGCCTCTGCCCCTCGTAGGAGCTACTTCTAGGGGATCGGGCTGCTGTGCGGTAGAAGAGGAAGCACATGTTCTCACCATCTGTGAAAGAACAGAGTAGAAAGACAATCAATATTTGAGAAACAGAACCGCACGACAAGAAAGAACAAAAGTGAGATTTTTCCTAGCTCCGTAACCTCTGGGGGATAAATACAGAAGTCTATGTACCGATCCCTCAGACTCTACCAAGTTTGTCCGTGAGTAGCGAGACCTATGTAACCTAGAGCTCTGATACAAACTTGTCACGACCCGGATTTCCCACCATCTAGAGTCGTGATGGCGCCTACTATCGGAGCTAGGAAAGAAAAGAATTTAAACATTTTCTGATAACATCCCAACAATAATAATTATAACGAGTCATTTAAATAAAAGAGGAAGTCTTTAAAACATAGAAAACTAAAAACCCAAAATGCGGAAGTTTAACAATTCTCTACCTAAGACTGGTGTCACATTACTCACGGACGTTTAGAGAATACTAAATACAAGGTCCGAATGAAGCATAGAACTGTCTACTACGGTACAATACTAACAAAATGAATAAAATGGAAAGGACTCCGGGCCTGCGGACGTCAGTAAAGCTACCTCGAATGCCCCTGGACTGGAAGCTCGCTCCCAAAATTCTACTGCTACTCAAATGCTGCTCCAACACCTGGATTTGTGCAAAAAGATGCACAGAGTGTAGCATCGGCACAATCGACCATATGTGCTGGTAAGTGCCTGGCATAGCCCCGGTGAAATAGTGACGAGGCTAGACTGGACTACTAAACAAACCTGTGCAGTTCAAAACATATATATGCAATAAAAGGAAAGAACACAGAAAGTAAACAGTTAAGAGGGAGGGGAGCATACTATGGGGGAAGTACAGTCCGGATAGAAGGACAACAATTTAAGTAAGAAACAAGGCAATAACAATAATTAATGAGAACATGAAAATTAACAGTCGTACGACATCAACCTTCGTGCTTTTACTCTCATTCTCACCAAAAGTAATCAAGTAAACTGCACGGCATCAACCTTCGTGCTTTCCCTCACATAACTCTCAAATCATGGTACGGAATGACCCTTCGTGCCATTGTAATCAAATCAGAGCACGGGATGTTCCTTCGTGCATAAATAATCAAAATATGGCACGGAATGACCCTTCGTGCAAATATAATCAAAACATGACACGTAATGACCCTTCGTGCAAATATAATCAAACAATAATCACAACCAAACGGGGAGAGGGGATAAACAAATAATAAGAAATGTCCTGGCAAGGGAAAAACACAACTAAACAGCAAATCCCAGCAAGGGAGAAACAACAATAACTTTCACATCTCGGCAAGGGAGATAATCAATATACTCAAACCATCCCGACAAGGGATTAATCATATTTCTTTCTGTTTCCTTCATTTCTTACCCAATAGTCTTTTTATTGTTCGAGCCAACACTCCAAAGAATTTACAATTCACAATCAATCCTCATACTCTTCACATTACATAGGATTCATCAATTAACATGGAAGAGTCATAACAATACCAGAATAAGTACAAACAAGGACCCACGGTCATGCTAGACACCGGTGTATAGATACTCGTCACCATACCTATACACCGTACTCAACATTTAGCAATTAGCAAACAACACCCTAATCCTATTCCCTCAAGCCAAAGTTAGATCAAACACTTACCTCAAATGCTCCAAACTCAACTCAAGCCTCTAGTATAGCTTTACCCTTCGAATTCACCACATAACCGCTCGAATCTAGTCACAAATTACTTGAATGTATCAACAAATGATAATTGAATCAATTTGAATGCATGAAAATGATTTTCCCAAAGTTTTACACAAATATTTCCCAAAACCCGAGGTTCGAACCTAAACCCTGTTACCCATTCCCCTACGAGTTCATATCTATGATTTGTTTTGAAATCGGACGTCAAATTGAGGTCCAAATCCCCAATTTTAAGAAAACCTAGGTTCTACCCAAAATTCCCATTTTCATCCATGAAAAACCTTGATTTTAGGATGAAAACATGATAAATGATGTTAAAGATTGAAGAAATTAAGTGAAAATAAACTTACAATTGAATTGGAGAAGGAAGAGTTCTTGAAAAATCGCCAATGGGTGTTTGGGTTTGAGAAATATGAAAAGTGAGGTCTAAATTCGTCTAAGTATGAAAAATTGCAGGTGCAGGTATGGGAAATGCGAACCTGGGTTCGCAATAGGTTTGGGAAATGCGAGGTCGAGTTTCACATTTGCGAACTCTGAGAGATTCTGCGCAGTTCGCATTTGCAATAGAATATGTCGCATTTGCAACGGCCTTTGATCGCATTTGCGGACAGACCTTCGCATTAGGGAAGGATAGGGCTAAGGGCGAGCATCGCATTTGCGATGGATAGCTTCGCATTTGCGAAGTGGGCTGCCGAGGAAGGGTCTCGCAATTGCGAGGCTAGATTCGCATTTGCGAATCCTGCACTTCAGGCATGCCAGCCGTTCCAAAAATGCTAAAATGCAACTCGTGGCCTATCCAAAACTCACCCGAGCCGTTGGGGCTCCAACCAAACATGCACACAACCTCAAAAACATCATACGGACTTACTCGTGCGATCAAATCGCCAATATAACATCTTATACCTAGGATCAAGCCTCAAAACACATGATTTTCTTTCAACTTTCATAAAACTCAAACTTCCCATTTTAAGTCCGAAACACGTCAAATGACGTCCGTTCTCAACCAAACTTTACCGAAAGTGCTTAACACACATCTAAGACTTGTACCGGGTATCGGAACTAAAATACGAGCCCGATACCATAGCTTTCTAATTCATTTTCATTTCAAATTTTCATACTAAATTTCAGAAAATAATTTCACAGAAAAATTCTTTTCTCAGGCTCTAGATCTCGGAATTTGACTCCGGGCACATGCCCGAGTCCCATATTTTTCTATGGACCCTTCGGGACCGTCAAATCACAGGTCCGGGTTCGTTTACCAAAAATGTCGACCGAAGTCAACTTTAATCATTTTAAAGCCACATTTTGAAAATTTTCACAGAATTTAACATATAATCTTTCCGGCTATGCGCTCGGACTGTGCATGCAAATCGAGGCAAGTAAAAATGAGGTTTTCAAGGCCTCGAAAGTGCGAAAAAGAGAGAAAATCAAGTTATGACCCTTTGGGTTGACACATTCTCCACCTCTAAAACAACCGTTCATCCTCGAACGTACAAAAGAAAGAAGTACCTGAGTCGGGAAATAGATGAGGATAACAGCTCCGCATATCATACTCGAACTCCCTGGTCGATGCCTCAGGAGCCTGACCTCTCCACTGAACACGCACTGAAGGAAAACTCTTCGACCTCAAATGTCGAACCTGTCGGTCTAGAATAGCCATCGGCTTCTCCTCATAAGACAGATCCTTGTCCAACGGGACAGTGCTAAAATATAACACATGGGCTGGATCGCCGTGATACCTCCGAAGCATGGATACGTGAAAAACCGGATGCACGGCTGACAAGCTAGGCGGCAAGGCAAGTTTATAAGCCATCTCTCCCACACGATCGAGAATCTCAAATGGACCAATGAACCTAGGGCTAAGCTTTCCCTTTTTCCCGAATCGCATCACGCCCTTCATAGGTGACACTTGGAGCAATAATCGCTCACCAACCATGTAAGCCACATCTCGCACCTTGCGATCTGCATAACACTTCTGCCTAGACCGAGCTGTCCGAAGTCTGTCCTGAATGATCTTAACCTTATCCAAAGCCTCCTAAACTAGATCTGTACCCAATAACCGAGCCTCTCTCGGCTCAAACCATCCGACTGGAGACCGACATCGCCTTACCATACAACGCCTCATATGGAGCCATCTGAATGCTGGACTAGTAGCTGTTGTTGTAGGAAAACTCTGCTAAAGGCAAAAACTAGTCCCACGAGCCTCCAAAATCAATGACACAGGCTCGGAGCATAT